>VYZQ01061115.1:112016-140875 GCA_013400655.1 Mystacornis crossleyi
CCAACAAAGACTACTTTTTCAAAAAGCAACGTACAGTCGAACTGCCTTTATTTTCTCTGGCACAGTTTTTAAAGGCCACAACCAGTCTTTAGGAACACCAGTAATTATACCAGTGGTTTATTTTACACAGTGGGAACAGGATTAAAGGCATTCAAACAAAATTACAAAAACAACTGACACAGAGAAAGTCTTTAAATTCTGATTTTTTACACCAACCACTGCTTTAAAAAATCACCACTCTCCACCATCTGATACCACATAGTACATTAAGATTCTGTTACTATTACTGTGCTGAAGTATTTTCTTCCAAGGAAAAAGATACTGGCTGCAGAGACAATTTTGGAAAAAAACCCGAATCAGGAGGAGCAGAACATGCCACTTTCACTATCATCTATGATATTCTTCCACTCCTATGACCTTCATTAAAAAATTTCCTACCCAGTCAAGTGATTAAAGTGATGAAAGGTCATTTAGCACTTTCTAGTCCTTACAGGCATTCAGCCACACTCTGTGCTGCAGAGAGTATTTGTCTTCTCTCAGAGTTTACAACCACCGAGAGGGCAACCAGCAGTGCCAGGATGGAGGAGTTGTTCATTTCTCTTACATCAGTTACACTTCAGTACTAACAGCTGGTATCGGCTGACTCTTCCTTTGCTACGTGGTCACAGTGAGAGACAAATCTTACTCAGATTACTCAGGACCGACTTCATGGATTGGGTCAGTCTGACCCTCTTTCATGTTCCACTGGCATCTTGTCTAAACTGCCTTAGGGCATTTCCAGTCACATTACCTGTGTTTTGATATATTTTTTACAAATATTGATCCAAAACTAACTTTACGTTGCATTGGTTTTAACTGTCACAGTTACTGCCAACAATAGTTTTCTACTCTAACTACCATGCTGTTTAAAAGAAAGCCATCATTCTCAGTGTTTTGTGAAAAGAAGAGGTTTATAAGATCATGGAAGCTGGTAGTTACATTTGCATACTGACTAACCTTTTCTTTTTCCACACAAATTGTTCTATTCCTTGGAAAAAATTAATCAACAGATTACTGAAAAAAAAAAATCTAAATCCATGCTTGAGTACAAACAGTTTCTTAACAACAAGCGCCACCGACATATGCGCACGTACACTGATACAAAATTGTGATCTCTCAGAAGTTTCTTAAAATTGGCAACAAGCCTCTCCTTATCCAGGACACACTTATAAATTCTAAACAGACAACTTAGAGTTAGGAGGCAGCACCTGTGTTCTAAGTAGTTTTTAGACCAGATACTAAATTGATATGATCTACACTCAGCTTGTATGATGTGGTTAATACTTTTACATGAGAACATCCTCCAATAACGGAGAAATTCTTTTGTCTGAAAGATGGAATTCATTCTCAGTTACACAGTGGAAAGCTACAGTTGAATGAATAAAGTACCCTACCTATCAGTGTCCAAAATAAAATAATAAGGAAGTAAAAGCTAATAAAAATTCCTGAACAGTCTTGCATTTGGAATTTGTTGGAGAGGCAAAATGTACATGACATGCAAAAGATTCCTGAAGTAATCCCCCATAATTAACAGTTCTGTGACAAATACACAAAGAAGAAACAGTCAGTAGGATACAAACAGCACCACGTTCACTCATAACAGGGTTCAGTGTGTTGAGAGAAGGTTTGGGGTTGAAATGAAGGTTCATAGTGCAAGTATTTTCACACACAGAAAAGCATGGACAAAAACTCTGGAATCATCCAGTTTCTTCACTGGCTTGAATCCTGGAGAATATAAGCCATTTCCATTGCTGCATTTCAAGGCAATTTCCCTTAGCACAAATTTTACCTTATAGTGTTTTGTAGAATTATCTCAAAATAAAACACAGAATGTTTAAAAGAAAAATACCTACCATAAAATTTAAAAGGAAGGAAAGAACTCATACAGAGTAGACATTTTCATGTTTTCAGATATTTCCATCCTTTTCTATTTGTTGGCTGATTTGAGCTGCAACATTGAACACTTTGGCAGAAGAGAGCAGTACAAGAGTGTAAGAGACGGCCCGAAGATCCCTCATCTGCCTCCCGATCATCGACAAGGACTGAGACCCTAAAACCCCAGAAGGACTTTGGGCAGGGGGGTTCTGGCCTGGCTGACGTGGATGTTTGCCAAGCATTGTCTGCAGGTGCGCTCACCGCAACGCATTCTTGGGGAAATTCACTGGATCACGGTACCCTGCTCCTGATTGCGAGGCCGTACGGAATGGTTTGTGCTGTACATTGCTCCTGCTGCCCCAGACAATGAGACTCCTGACTACGCTTGTGGTTTGGCCAGATAGCACCCCCGGTTTTCTAAATAGACTATAAAATTACTTTCTCGACTCCCCACTTTCGAGTACTCCCCACGAAAGACGACGCGTCCCTTGCCAGGGTTTCACGAGGACGTCGCCCGTTGGTAGCTATAACCCCTATCTCCCCTCTTCTCTCTGCTATACTTTATTTCCTATATCTCTCCCTCTTTCTATCGCATTCATATGTAACACCAATAAAGTGCTTTTATGATTAATTGAAACCCCCGTCCTGCTACTCTTTTGCACCCTGAGATCGGCTATAGAACCTATCACGATTCCCGCTGGTCGGATCGTGACAAAGAGAAGACACCATCTCTCCCATTATTGCTGCCACCCTACAAACCTCACCTCACGAGCATGAAGAATCTCACCCAGAGGAAGTTCTGCCACCATAGCCAATGACAAAGAAGCCACATCACTCACAAATTAAATTTGGCTGGAAGAGTAGCAAAGAACAGAGTGACAAGCATATTTTTGTTTTGCTAAATGAAAGGACGTCCTATCATTTCAGCTAGAACCCATATGTCACTCATACCAAGGGATATCAGTAACACATTTCCTTCTGAAGAAGGAACACAATGAACCAATTAATCCAACCTTAAAACGAGGATGAAAATTATTACAGCCATTTGTTAAAATACAAAAGGGCACTAAGAAAACAAACAGCAATATCTGCTATGGTTGATGCTGTGATATTTTCAGTATCTCAGGCTTGCAGAAAATTGGCACCTCCTTTCTGGGACTCGAGTGCTTCTGAATGCAGGAGCTTCTTAACACTCTTCTCTGATTCACTAAAAATGAAGATATTTATTCTGTTTCTACCTAACATGAATTGGGAATAAGACTATTGAAATAAATGTGTCTGATTCTGCACTGGCTCAAGTCTTTTTCTAAAACTACGTGAGGCCGTTTTGAAACCCTCCTGTTTATGTACTTACATGACAGACAGCAAAAGCAGTATTAAGTCCACCTAACTACAACCTGAAGCTATGAATTTATTTGAAGCTGGCAGCCTAAACTGTCATCAAATGAAAGAGGCATCTCCAAAGGGTGAATCCTATGATGGTTGATAGCCCAAAGTGTCTCACTGTTAGATACATAAAAAAGGCAATGTAAGCTATACAAAATGCCAGGAAATGGAGGAGCAGCCTCAGTTAATAAGTTTACCTAATGTGTTTCAATAATTTAAGAGTCTCAAAGAGGTCCATGACATCAAGAGTGGAGTACTACAGAGATGTAAGGAGATGGAAGAAAGAAGACAAGACAGCTGTAGAACCACAAGCTCCACCTCCTCCTCCATTTTACCAGGAAGTACAGGTGGGCCATCTGCATAGACTGAATAGATTTTTCTGAAAACTCAATGTAATAACATCGGCCAGGCAAATTCCATAGACAGAGGTACCATCCCTCATTAGACCAGCTAGCAAATCCTAGTTTGTTATGTGCAGAATCAAAGATAGACACACAGGTAAGTGAAGCACATCACTGCAGTCATTTCTGATGTACAGCTCTATCACTAGACCTTTTCCTTCAGCAAAAAATAAAACCAAACCTTTGAAGCATTTGCAATAGTTTTTCTGCCCTTTTCACTGTCATTTTAAATTTTTTTCAATGTCAGACAGAAAACCTGTGCTAATTTCATTAACAGTGAAGTATGTTCCTCTCAAAATCTTTTTTCTCAGCAGTAGTAAAATAAAACTGAAGTGAATCACAAAGCACGGTGCTGTTCAAGCAAGAATTGGACAGTTCACAGCCCAGAGCAATTTAATTTTATTTTATCACAACACTTTTGTTTACAAACAGAATGAGGGACCCTTCCACAAGCAAGAGCACTTATCTGTAGTGTTAGTGCAAGCAGCTGGGCAGCTCACAGGATCTGGCCCTTGGACAATGCTTTCCTCAGAAGGGGGACTTTCTTACAGAGACACCTGCACAAGTTAGAAGAGCCTGGAATTTAGTCCACTCCAGTGAAGTGTTGGGGCATTTCAGACCCACAGAATGGGTCAGGTTGGAAAGGACCACACTGGGTCATCTGGTCCTGCTTAAGCAGTGTCATCCCAGAGCTCAGTGCATTTAACCAAGAGACTTCAGGATTTTAGCACAGAAAGGTATTGCATTGGTTTCAGCAGAAAATCCAGGTGAGTCCTAAGGATTCCAGTCCAAAAGAAATTCAAATTAAGGCCCTCATTCCAAACAGTTAAGCATCTGCTTTGCCTGCTTGAATGAACAGTACAAGTGACTAAATGAGATTGCTAAATAAAAAGTTATATATGAGCAGAACATTTGCAAGAACTAACCCCCAAAAAATTAAAATTATCGAGCTGGAAAAGCAACACTCAATTTCAATTACATAGGACAAAGCACTGGTGGCTATTGGTCTCCTTATTTAAATGGTGTTTATTTAAAGCCATTAATTACCAAAACCTTGAGATCACACATAATGTTGCCTGGGTAGAATTTCTGTTTCCACACCATACACACATGAAATTCAAAGTGAAAGGCTTAAAAGCTTAATGCAGTAAAGACAGAAAATATTAAACTTCTCAAATCCTCATTTGTCTGGCCTTTTGCTCACCCCAGTCTCCTATCACTTTTTTTTTCCCTTAAAAGACATTATGTGTTAGGAGAGCAAAGCAGCCTGGGGAGGTGATATTTTACCATTGTCTGTGCCATTAATGCAGTTAAAAAATCCTCAGACTGGAAAAATCAGACAGATGCATCTTCCAGGTTCACATGTGCCAACTCCATCTGTTAAATCATTAAAACACAGGCTTGGCAGATTCTGGAGAAAAACACATTTGTTTTCACTATAAAGAGGAAGAGTAAACTTTCTTTCTGTTCTTACAACTCCCCTCCCCCCCCATAATTACTTCAATGTGAAAGTCTGCTTGAGTGGGTACTATTTAAGATGCCCCCGAAAGAGGTTTTGATTGAATTTGGGATGTGTATGTGTCAAATTATACATCATAACCCAGGTTAGTCAAAGAACTATTAAACCAAAGTCTATAGATACATTAAGGTGTTTCATCATTTGCCTTTGTAAAGCATATATCATGTTACACTACCTATTTAAACACTGATTTTCCTTACAGAAATGAACTTGTTCAGGTTAATTTTAAAGGTGTAGTTTACATAAGGAGCAGAAAATCTGATCAAATTTTGGATTCAAAATTAACTTGAATAAAGTAATTAATAACAATAAACCTTTTTTCCAAATCTATAACAAACAAAAAATATTTTCTACTTTCAGGATAAACAAAAGCAACAAAATCCTAACCTAAATTTAATAGGAACACCCTATATTTTCCCAATATCAATACTATTGATATTGGGAAAACAGATTTATGCTTTTTCCTTCTACAGCACTGTACAACCACTTTTCACCATGCAACATTACCTATGCTGCATACATCTAAAAACTGAGCATTTTGAGTGCAACTAAGTATAAAATAGGATGAACCTAGACACAAGTATGACAGTGTGAATAATTTAAATCCCAAGACCTCCCATAGCTGCTATTAAAACAACAAATTGCTGCTGAATTCATTTCTTTCTCTTTGTATTCTATGACAGAATGGAATTTCATTCTCTAGGCTTGTTACTTGAAGTAAAGTGTATCCTATTTAAAGCAAATGTTTGGATATTTTGTCTTTTTGGTGTTTGCTTACAGTTTTGCAGCTATTTTCTATCATCATATAAACAGATATTTTCTCTGTACTGTTCTTAACGGCAAAGTAGAGAAATTAAAAGCTATTTGAGAGCAAGATATCTGCTTTTGCAAAAGAAATACATTTTTCATAAAGGACATTCCACTGCAGTATCCTGAAGTTTCACCAAGTCATCATCCCTGCCATTCTGGGCATCAGGGCTCATAAAAGAGCCCTGAAACCGAGATCCCACTTTGGGTGTTACGTAACTGCGACCTTCACTTCTGTCAGACTACCCACAAAGTGGCTGTAGGAGCTGTTTCTTTCCCAAGAAGAGGCTGAAACACTTCTTTGACTGGAACTGGCAATTCTCCTGCTTTTGGTCATGGGTGAACATGTTTCACCCTCCTCCTCTTCCAAACAGCTTCTGAAGAACCCGGTGGGACTGACTCCAGCCAGCTACCTCTGCACGGAACTGAGGGTGCACTGTGCACTCCACTCACTCCCAACCATGATTCTTTTACTTATGTAGCCCTAGAAGCGTTCTTAGAACCTGAGAAAATTGCAGAACCATTGCTTTGAGTCATCCAACACCTTCCCAAATGTCCTCTTTCACATTACCTACGCACCACTCCCATATGGCTGGGGTCTATCCAGGGAACTGGCTACAGCTTCTCCAATGGAGATCAATCTCAGTTAAGATTAAGTGGAACGGAAAATATTTCCTCAATATTGGGCACCATAATATTTACAATCTTATCATTTTTATAATTCCACTGTCAAAGCTGTTCTCAGGCAAGACCAAGCAAGCAGAATACATGAGTAGACCAAAGAGAAAAGAAAACACAGGCATATCACAGAACACAAGACAGAAAGAGTACTTAAAGCATCTTCCAACAAAAACTGTTATTCCATGTACTTTCTAGCAAGTATTTTAATTTATATGCTCAGAGAACGCAGAGGAAGATGTACCCAAAAGAGACAATAACTTCATCATGTGATGGCTACAAATACAGAAATCTGAACTTATAACAAATTCTCTCAAATTAGAATGCAATTAGATGCTGATATCCCATCACTGCCTGCAATCACCCTCAAGGGAAGCAAAACTGCATGAGACTAACAGAATATTCACTTGTTTTAGAATTACAGGAGGCTCAAGAAAGTTTCACATGCATTTTACCTCAGAAAAAATGTGCTACTTATTCTTCCTAGCAATGATTTTTTACATAGCATTCTGGGATCAAAATGTAATTTTCAACAATAACATATTTTCTGACGTTCTCCAAGGAAAAATTACTGGTTTCTTCCCTCTAAAAGGATTTAGATGGAATAACATCTGTGTTGAGATTATTGTGAATACGTTAAACTGACAGCAAGTCTCTAAGGGGCACTGCTCATTAATGTTTTGTGCATAAAATTAAAACTTGAAATATATTTTTCAATCCTTTTTGAATAATTTAAGCAATTCTCATGCAAAGAAACTATTGTGGAGAAATAATGTATTTGCAGAGTAGGATACGAAAGCGATTAAAATGTCCCAGACCCCCTGCCTTTCAGGCAAAAGGAAAAAAGGAGGCGCTTTCTGATTTGAAACATGCGCTGTATTAAACAAAAAATACTTTCAAAGACCATGAAGAGTCGGATTTCAGTTTATACAACACAACAAAATTTTAAATTGTGTCTTTCTCCATCTTTAATTCATATGGTGCCTAGGTACTTCTCATATCAGCAGGAGAGTTCTGTTAATATTGCACATTGGAAAAATTTCTTGTAAATGCCAATGGCTACAAGTGGTGGCCATGTTCTTTGAAACTGCATCAGGGCAGCATCCTGCAAGCTCTCTGGAGAACTGGGGAGCTGTGCTCTGAGACAATGCCTGGTACTCAAGGATTTCAGTGCAAACACCTCTAATTTGAAAGTGACAAAGGTCTCCAGACCACAGAACAAATAATTTTGTTTGAAGGGCATGTATACTTCTTCCACCAAGTGCAATAGAAATATAAGTGTATCTATCAGGTTTAGTATAAAGCAGTCTCTCACGTAAATCTTTAGTTTGAACAAAAAGGAACGAATCTGCTCAGAACCAAATAAAACTCCAGGAATTATTGAATTTTTCAAGCCCAGAAATCTGCATAAAGCCGTAGCTGTAAGTGCCATTTTATGGATAAAAAAGGAACATATTATTACTGGCAAAACAAACATGCCCTCCCCGTTTCAAAAGCCACTGGATAATTACAGCCACAATAAGATGAGAGTTCTAAATTTTGCCATAACATATAATGATTCTAACCAGGCTGTTGGGTTACATTCATAAATGGAAATTCAGGAACTCCAATTAACATATTCTTGATGTGATAGACTTTAGCAGGGTTTTTTTAAATGAAACCAGAGTGTGTCAATGGGACTTCATTACTTAAATCACAGTAATCATAACAAGGCAGTCTCAGGCTGCCTACATCTGAAATATTATGTAAAAACATTACAAAAAGACACTGAAGTTATGCTCAAATACTCCTCTTTTAGACTTCCACACCTCATATCGCAAACTGTGGAGCAGCAAACACAAAACTGCCAGTACGAACTAATACTTTTGGGTAAACATTTTCAATGCAAAAGCCTAAGCACAAATACACAAATGGATATATAAACACCCAGCAGGACCCTGTGCCAGAGCTGCTCCCCTGAAGAAAGAATTACTCTGTGTAACCATCATCTCCACAGAAAACCAGTTTCTGTTATACCAGACCTTTGCTGGTTTGCTTCACAAGCGTTCAGAAAACAGGTACACAATTCAAAGGCTGATTTAGCAACAATTCTTTAGCACTCGAATCCAAGTATCACACAGACTGAAATCTCAGCACATTCTGTGGGAGTGGAGATGTCCATAAAGAACACTCACAAATCCTTAGACAGAACTCAAAAGAGAACAGGTTTGTTTCCTTCAAGTAATTTCAGACTAGGACACAGAGAGCTTTTGTGTACTCATCTGGATACTTTTCTCCATAAACAAGCAATATACAAAGCCTTAACATCCTTTTACCAGGGTACACACAGGAGCTTTCCAGAAAACCAAAAATTAACTCAGATTTTGAAGAATGCAAACGTTAACAAACCCAAAATTGCATTACACAGAGTCTTCAGCAGCAGTAGAGGATTAAGATATCCACCTACCCTGGGTTGCTCATTTCAGCTCACATCATCTTTTCCTGTCTCCATTCTGTCTGCTGCCTCCATGCAGAAGCACAAGTGCTCGTGGAGCTGTTCTGTGAAAGAGATTAAAACGGTGAGCTGACTTTCTGCAGAGCCTCTTTAAGCTTATTTGGTTCCCTGACTTATTTCACAGAGCAGTACCACCTGTGTTTGTGTCAACACAACATCCTAAAACTTTGGACAAACCTGGACCTAAAACAGCACTGCCCTCCTCCAAGCCCTCTGCATTGCCCCATCATGTGCTGGTCGAAGCATTTGTACAGCTACACAGAAAACTGTATTTGGGTTAAAGCATCTCATTTCCCCCTTGGTTAGTTTTAATCCCTATCAGTACCCAGCCTACACCAAAACACAGCACCACAAGCACTACTTTTCACTGAGAAAAGGGAGTACAGGGGCAGTAAAAACCCCAAACTGCTTCCTCAGGAGCAGGGCGATGCCTGACACGGGTGAAAGGTATCTCAAACTCCAGATATTCATCTGCAGCTCTCAAGTTACGGACAAGTTGTAAGTTCTTGAAGAACAGTTGTGAGTTGTTCAACAGCAGCACTACTGAACAGCTGAATAACTGGGTAATTCCTAATGAGAAGATAACAGGAAGAATTGGAATTTCAGCATTTATGGCCACATCCAGATAGAATTTACCCATCTTAAAGGCACCAAGTATTGAGACTTGATTCTATTTAAAGACGATACACTGAGTGATGTGGGATCTACTTCACCATTTGTCACATGATGACAAATGCTGTTGTATCTAACTACAGGATCCAGACGTTCCGCAAAAGACTCCGGAATCTCAACAGACCTGTATTCCTGTCATTCAGTATCATTATTAGCTCATTAAAATCCTATTTTACTTTTTTCCCATAGTACAATTCTAATATTGCCCTGTGCTCATAAGAGCCTAATAAGACCTAAGACTAACTACTCATTTACTACCTTCCCTCATCTGAGAAATACGTGCAAAAGACTTGAACATTCTAAATTCTATTTTCACAGTGTCAGTATAAGAAGTTTCATCTCTCTTGACAAATGGTAGCGCAGTTTAAGCCCTGACACCATAAACTACGGATTGGATTGTTTCATTAACAAATTATCTTTTTCACGGAAAGCATCAAAGCAATAAGAAGGCTCCTGAGATAAATGTGACTAAGCAGCAGGAGTTAATTAAGTAGGACAATGAGTAAGCATTTATGGGTGTGATAGGAGACCCAGCTGATTTAATTGCTAGCCTAATTATCAATTAGAGAATCAAGAAATGGCATGTAAGTGAAATATTCCATTTGTTGATACTTTAATGATTTTCAGAGACCCAGAAGAGCAGTATTAATTGCTGTTTTAGAACTACAGGAGTTTTTCTTCTCCTCTTACTCAAACAGAGGTTCTCAGTACTTCTAAAATGACTCATAAACGTATATGGTCTTGTTGTACTCAGATATTCAAGTGCTTTAGGTCCTTTGGATTTTTTTTTTTAAGTCTAGTAATTCAAACACACTGCCTATAAACCACTCAGCTGAAGTCAAAACCTTTCTGCATTTATTTTCTAATAAGGATAGTAAGTGCCCAGTGGTGTGAGAGTCCCATTAACTATTTCCAGGGCGTTCACACAAGACAATTTGCAAAGAGGAAGAGTCAAATCCAAAGAGGTCGGGGAACCATTTAAACCCACGAGGGCAAAGAGCCAGCTGGCTCCACTCGTTGTTGAAATATTTTATCCAGCAAGTGCAAGAAAATAAAATTACCAAAAAATTCACGTAGAGCCAAAAATATTAATATATTGGAACACAATGAACACTTTACAAACTGTAAATATATTCTGGGTTCCACAAAGAAGCCTTGAAGAATGTTGAGGTCTTTCTCAGAACTTCTGTCATAGGCATGTAGCTTTGTAAAGAACATTTGTCAGAAAAAGAGATCAGACAGACACTGGATCACAGGACTGGTGTTGTTTCTCAATGAAGTTATCAAAAGACAACATTGGCGTGTAGCAAGAGGAACCAAGAACAGGACAGCAGGTTAAAAAGGAGCTTTTCACCACCTTAACCCAAATGTGTTTTTCTATGTTTAAAGACATACACAAAAAAAAAAAATTACCAAACACTTCCACTGGCTTCGTGAGAGGCCTACAGAAAGCACAGAATGGGAATTTTTTGTGTTTTTCCTTGAGACACAGCTGTAGTGCCACTCGAGAGCTTCCAAAAACAACAGAATAGGACCCTTCCCCTTAGGAGGTGTATGGGAACATCCCCATATTTTATTATATAAGTTCCTACCCCTCCCACTACCTTGTGCCTGCCCACACAATTTCCCACTCTTCCGCCATCTTGTGCCTGCCCACAAAAGTTCCCGCCCATTCCGCCATCTTGTGCCCGCCCACACGACTTCCCGCCCATTCCGCCATCTTGTGCCCGCCCACACGGGATCCCGCCCCTCACGCCGCCGTTGCCCAGCAACGCTTGAGCGGCCGCGGCGAGTCCGCTGTCCCGGCGGGGCCCAGGCGAGTCCGCTGTCCCCGCGGGGCCGAGGCGCCCCGGCTTCGGCCCGATGGACGCCGGCAACTTCACAGCGCAGGACGACAACTGGTAACAGCCCTGTCCGGCCCCGGCAGCCGCTGCTGCTCTGCTGCTGCTCCCCTCCACCTTCCCCTCCCGCCCCGCAGCCCCGCTCTGAAAGAGTTCTCGTGTGTTTAAAGAGCGTGTGCGTTGGGTAATGCGTGCCTTGGTAAAAAAGTCAGGGCTTTGAGAGCTGTCTGCAGCACTCTCCTCCTTCCCTGCCGGCTGTGGGGACCGGGCATCTCGTCAGTCAACACAGTAAATGGAAGTATGCTTGAAAGGACATTGGTGCTTACTTTTCAACTTCCTCTGCTTCTTAACAAACATAATTCAAAGGCAGTGCGTTCACACGCGCTGTTTCAAACCTTTGGAAAGTATTTTCCCATTAGTTCTGAGTCAAGACAATGATAATTTGTGCATAAACTTGCTGTTTTCAGGTGGAAGTTTAAAGATTCCTGCTAAAGTGCTGTGCTTTGTGACATCAGTAGTTGGGTTGGTGTGTTGGCGGTTTTTTAAAGAAAGTTTTAAAATTAATCTTAAATATTTGTGTGTTGGTTTCAGGAAAAACCGTGTTGAAAGTGAAAGAGACGCTGCAAAAAGATGGGCCGACAAATGGGGATTTTTGAAAACACCTCTCGAGGAGGTAAAATTGAATGGCATATAAGCAACACATGAAATCTACTTGTGCACAAATTTATCTGGACACAAAATTATGAGAGCACAGAAGACTAGAAATGTGCTGAGTATGCTTTACTAAGCTGGCATCTGAGGTAGCAACTGCACTACTTTTGAGATGGTTCAAATATTCAGTTTTCTTCTGAATAAAACACATCAAGTGGTAATTTATATGCTGTGCATATTCTGATCTATTTCTCTTGAGAAGCATGACTCCTGATAGTGCTAACAAGTACTAGATGCACACTGACAGGAAAATATTTCCCCTTTGTCTCTCCATATGGTATTTTAAAAATCTAGGGGGAAAGGTTCCAGCTAATTAAATTGTCAGTGGGGGAATCTACAACAAATGAAAATATTTGGAGTGATGTCTCTTCTCAGTGATGTTTAGATATTAGGATACAGTAGCTCATGATGTTACATTTGGAATCACAGTATTTCATTGCTAAAGAACAGGATTGATGCAGCCCCTGCATAGTTATAAATGTAGTTTGCATGTCTTCTGGAACAAAAAAATCCAGTCATTTCCAAAGCACTGAAATAAGAAGTCCTGCTTGAGGTGGAAAGAACAGGAAGTTCAGATGCAACGATGAGGGGAATCGTGTGGATATCACATATTACAGTATATTTCAAAAGATAGAGTCCAGTTTTTAATTATGTTTTGGTTTTAGTTGATTGGCGATGAAAAGAAAGAAGATGCAAAGCCCAAGATACAGCTTCCAGATCACCTGCAGGTTCGACCTGTGACACCTGTGGAAAAATACATTAAGGTTAGAAAATTAGATTTTAAAATTGCAATACAGCAACATCTATCTTAAGAAAACCACACAAGCTCTAAAAACCAGTTTTCTTATAGATGGGGGTTTTTAACTAAAGGTCAAAAAATTTGCAACCCAAGCTATGCTTTAAAAGCATTTGTTTAAGAAAGGGAATTGCCCTTTGGATATGGCTGTAATTTTTCTACCTTTATTTAAGGATCTGCTTTCTGGCAGAGACAATGCCACTGTTCTCTTCAGTAGCACAAATTCATAAGAAACCAGTTCTAACAAGCCAAGTCATAATTATTTTGTTTTATTTGATTTATATGTACATTCAGAGTCTTAAAGCTGTCAAACAGCTGGAGAGTAGAATGTGAGTGATGGTTTAATTTGTACATATGGTGTGTCAGGATCACCAATAAACAGGGTAACTCCACATGCAGCTAAAGCAGTGACATTGGGAGAGGAACGTACTCACAAAAGGGGAAGCAGAATATGCTAACGAAAAGGAAAGTCAGTCCACTTAGAGAAGATTAGGGAAATAAAGGAGATTGGAAATCTTACTTGCTGAACTAGCTTTCTTTCAAAGGATTCCAAGGGTGGGGAGATAAGGTAAGGAAGTAGTAAAAGCTTTTACTGAGATTAAATTAAAATAAGGAGCTGTTGCTGAGTGTGGCAAAGAAATGAAATGGCATCATTTCTGCCATTAGTGCTACTTGTTCTTCAGTTTTGTCCAAAACCTCCAGTCTCAGTCAAGTCCCAGCCCTGTGAGGGTGTTGGTGCATTAACAAACCCTGCAGTTACCAGCTGCTCCACAAGTGTGCAGAGCCTGGTGCACGTTGGAACAGAGTTTCCACTTCACCTCAGAACTGGGAGGAGGAGAAGGGTTAGCTGTGATTTAGGTCACCCTTTACATATTCAGAGTGAAGTTTGATACATCCTTTTCAGAACTGTGTGTCTTTCTGCACATTTACCTTGTGGTAACAGTCAAATCTGTTCTCTCTAGGTTAGACTAATAAAAGCTTCTGCATCGTCCCCTCCCCCAGACCGAAAGTGGGACATGATTTCCTTCATTATCCCGCTCAGTGGGTGGCACTTTTGGCCATAAAAATTATCTTTTCTGAGGAACTGCTCCACCTAAATATCATAAACATTTTCTAATCTTGGCCAAGGAACAAAGTGAAGCAACTCTGGCAAGAGAACTGAAACATTGTTCTCTTGCTGTGTATTTCTCTGCTAAATCCCCAGATGCTGAAATGATAGAACGTGCCCAATTGAGATGATTCAGCCAAAGTAAGCACAGCAGTCACTGAACAGTCTGTTGGCTTTTGTTTAGTTTCCTTTTTAGCTAGATTAGTTGCAGATTAACTCACCCATCTTTTAAAGTAGAAAGAAGGTAGAATGAATGAGTAATTCTTGATGCAAAAGTCAGCTTGGTCGGCAATAACTTTGGCATTTGGACTTAAAATTATTATTCCATAGCTGCATTGCTACCAAATATATTACAGCAAGGAGAAAACACTATTTCTCTGGTTTACAGAAGTTAATTCATTTTAAAGATGACGATGAAAGTGTTCAGCTTTAGTCTTTTTCATACATAATAATGATAAAATTCTTCTCCTAATAATGTAAAGCAATTAAAACCCTTAGTATTGAACCAAAGTTAAAATAATTTCACCATACACTACTAAACACTGATTTGATTTTTGGTTTTAGAACACTACAGCACAAAAGACAATGTTGCATGACAGAAACTGCAATCAAAAACCTCTTCATTGTTCAGTTTTACATGTTACTTTGATTTTAGGTGCTTCCATCTCCTCCAGTACCTAAAACTACCCAGGGATTTATTGGCTGGAGATCAGGTGTTCCAGGGCTGTCACTTGAACATGATTATCAAATCCAAAGCTGCAAAGGAGCTGTCTGCAATATGAAGTGACCGTGTGAGCCCTCTGAGTGACATCATGAAATAACGAGTTAGGCACATGGATCCATCTGCATTCCTAAGGAACCATCCTGCAGTGGACTGTTGGGCTGTTGATCATTTATACTATTAATGTGAAAATCCACAATCATTTTGGTAAAGTGTGAACATTTGCATTTTAGTTAATTGAATCTATGGCCTCCAAGCTGTTAACTCTGCTTCAGAGCTTCTGCTTGTAATTCAGAAATAACAATGAATAATCTCAGATAAAGAGCACAGAGCAGGTACTATTTCCGTTAGCACTAGTAAGACTAATCTAAAAATATTCATTGGAAGCTGGAGTGACAGTGCAAATTTTTATAATTGTTTCTCCATGAGAACCTCTACTCGTACCCATAATTATAAAATACACTGGGCTTTGTGTTGGGTGTGGTCTGCAGGTGTTTTGTGTAGTTACACACGTAAGTAAGTGAGTAGTTCCCAGTAAAGAAATAAGGTACACAAAGGCCACAGTGACACGAAGTCACTTTGAAAAATCCGTTTTGGTATCACAAGAGGGTTTTTTTCCATTAGCTGATCAGTATGCAAACGGGTTACAAAGGATTTGTGTCACTTCGGTTTTGTGTATACCAGTGTTTGCACCAACCAGGAGGAGATGCTCAGAGCCCGCAGGGGATTGCACCGTGCGTTACTGGGGTAGCTCCCTCGGTGCCATGGAGTTCAGTCTTGCACTTCGTTATGTACCTGAAGATTTCTGGAAATTCAGAAGGAGACTTGTTCAATTGCAGCGACTCTTCACACGCTATAATTATAACTGGCCAAGGCGTTTAAACCAGAAGGATGTTTAAATAAAAAAGACCCTCCAAGAAATCAACACGGGCAGCTCCCTCTAACTCCTTATCACCTAAAGAGGAAAGGTTTTCCTCTTTAACCTTGCTGCAAGATCTCCTTTGTGTCCTGCAGCCATCAATATCTACGGCTTGAGTCAGCACTAAGTCCTTGGCTTTCACAGCAGCTAGTGTTTGTTCTTCCCAAGAAATGACTCACAGTGATCAACATCCCACCTTTTTTTTTACATCCAGTTCCAAATGCCCACAAAATAATAATATTTTACTTTTTTCCATAATCTTTACAAATAATGGAGAAGTGAGTCATATCCTTTGGAAAGATTACCCAAGAATGAGAACACATAGCAGAAGTAACTTCAGATACTTTACTTAAAAACCAGAATAAAGAATAACTTGGAATCAGACTCTGGAAATTTAAGTTAAATTCTAGTTTAGCTACTAACCAGAACCTGTGCACACTGTTCTTTGAACAACCAACATAATTGTTAGAACAATATTTAAAATCAGTGTGCTTTCTTGTCATTGCCAGATTTGTATCTCGTTTATTTTAATCATGTGGTATGTGGTTCTTCAGTTTATTTTAAGGTCATAAGATCTTAGTCCTGTCTGATTTATATAAACAGGTATAATAATGATTAGTATGTACTTTAGTAGCAATTAACTTACATTAATTCAGGCCAAATGAGAGGGGAACTTCAAGACCACTGGCTTTTAAAGAGTTACATTAAGGAAGCAAAGCTGGCACCAAATACCCAGTGGATGTTTGAATGAAGTGAAATCCAAATCCAGATGAGCCATGGTTTGATTTTGAAAACCAAAATAAATTCTTTGTCCAGCATCTACAGTTGGACATTCCTGAATCCTATTCCAGTGTCTGAATATTAACTCTGTACTAACAGTAAGGGTTTTGTATTGTACCTTCTGTCATTTAAGGTGCCTTTACTTCAGGAGATACTTTGATAGAGACTAATTTGGGATGTGCAAGGAGTATAATCTAAACTTCTAAACCTTTAAGTCATTTCTTTATCATAAATCTGTCAGTTGTTATTTGTCCCATGTATTCAGGGTTTTGGTGTTATGTGAAAGTATAAACCTGACTTTCTTTTCCAAACACTTCTACCGTTTTACATGAAAAAAATTGTGTAGAAGTTGTGGATTTGTAGCTGACAAAGGACTGCCTAGTCATCTGCCCCAGCTGTGAATCCTAAAGGTCAATACAGAATTATTGTATCACCTTGGAATGTTTGAAACTTGCCCTTTAATTTGTGGAAATTAACCTATTTATTGGAGCCAGGTTGGGTACATAAATGCCACTGCACACTGTAAAATATCACACATCTCCAAGGTCAGGACAGTGTTAGTAAACTCTGCACACACCAGAAGATGCTTCAAAACAAAATTAAATCGCTTCAAAAATGCTGCAAAAGTCTAAACAATTTAAATTCTATATAAAAGTGTTAGACTTGTGTTTCTGTGCAAGTCAGAGCAGAACCAAAATATGAGAACAAGATGTAAGTGCATTTAGATGTCTTCGATGCTTCAACCAAAATTTCATTTGGTCTTTTGCAAAGCTTCTGGTGAGCACAGGGGGCTGAAGAGCAACTCCTTGCTTGACTAAAATTTATCAGAAAGCTGAAGCCATCTTGCCTTTAGTGTTGTTTTCGGGTAAACTTTGCCAACAGACTCATTTTACAGAAGAGCTATGGATGGTCTTTGAGAACTGCACTCACAGAAACGTTCCTGGGTCTGATACCCAGTCACCAGAGCCAGAGGTGGAAACAGGTCGGCCCCACGTCTGCTGCCAAGGATGTGTTCCTGCAGGTGCTGTCCTGGGGGTGTGATGAAATAACAGCAGAGGCTGAAATGGCAGCTGTATTTAAGCTGAAGAACTATGAAATCAGAATTATCTTTTTCACAAGCACTTACTTTACAAACAACAAGACTGAGGGACAAAAACCTGGTGTTTTGCTTCACAATGTGTTCTTTTCTGTGCTGTTAGAACTGGCACAGAACTGGCACTTGCTATTTATAATTCCATTAATATAAGCTATTTACCAGGAGCTCAGAGTCAAAATATTGCTATTTATTGAAAATGCATTTTACAGAGAATGAAGATTTTTTTTTTAATTAGATTGCAATTGCTGGTGATTCCGAGTAAGTTGCACTAAGGTTGCAATCACCATACAAGCGTTGCTGTACATTTGGGAAGAA
Source organism: Mystacornis crossleyi (assembly GCA_013400655.1). Classification (NCBI taxonomy): domain Eukaryota; kingdom Metazoa; phylum Chordata; class Aves; order Passeriformes; family Timaliidae; genus Mystacornis; species Mystacornis crossleyi. The sequence goes on from VYZQ01061115.1 coordinate 130,175, forward strand.
CCAAAGTGAAAAGCAACCACAGCCTGTACAGAGAGAAGTGATCCAGTGCCTAAAAGGGTGCTTGGAGAATAAACTACTCAGTGCTCTGCATGAGACATCTCTGCAGTGCCGTGCTGTGACATCCCAGTGACACCCACTGCAGTGCTGAGCCTGAGCACAAACTCCTGTTTGTGCTATTGGCTGCTGTCAGCCTGAGGTAACGTTAGTTCTGAGATTGTTTCCTTACAGAACGCAGGATGGAGATTTTATTATTATAATTTTCAGACACATAAGGCTTCCCATTCACAGACATAATTTCCTCCTTTAGTGAAGGATTCTTTTTGGTTCCTTCCACATTCTACCAAGTAGCAAAGCGACAAACATTAATCCAAGAGCGTCACTGGCAACCAGACCAGAAACCTCTGCTCCCCTGTGAAGCCCAGCCCAGGCCCTCCTTGCTTTGGGTTCCTCAGCGTGTTGTGTTTCGTTCCCCTTGAAATCATGCCCTTGTAGCAAGACAGATAAGGCCCGCTCACAGACTATTACCTTCTTCCTGACTCCTGTGGTTTTCCCATCCCATCAAATTGTCATTTAGCTGAAAGCATGTCAGACCATTTCACAGGACCATACTGGAATAAATTTAACTGTACTGGAAATTGATGCTGTTGTGCTGCGAAACTGATTGGGTTGGAAGTGAACAAAACATCGTTCCTCAGTCATACATGGAAAAGACTAATGGTATTGAGAAATAATTTTAAAACGTAACAATTCTGTTAACCTCATGTGGCCTGTTTTAGGTGAGCTGCCCTCTGCAGTTACATATGAGATCTGGCTGAAATTGGTCAGGACAATTTGCTTTTATTAATGGAAATTACACCTTTACACCTTGTGGTCACAGGTTGTGTACCTGACCCAAGTGACTCAGCTTTGAATTTGGCCCTTTCCCTCATACTTCCCCCCTCCCTGCTTTATCTGCTTCACTAAAGAAGTGAACTAAACTAAAAATTCACTAAATATTGAAATAAACCTGTGGACTTTAAAGCACAAAAACAGATGCAACCATGAAGAAATAAGCAGAACAAAGAACCTTCCCTCCCCACCAGCACCACGCTTTCAGTTTGGTGGCTCCACTGAGCCAGCAGCTTCCCTGGGTGCAAGATCAGCCTTGCAGGTACCAGACTGGGATTAAATGTGCACACGACTCTCGTTAAGCAAAGTTTTTAACAGCTCTATTAACAGAATTATTTAGAGTTCGAATACAGGGAGTGTAGAAGTGGCCATTTTCTCTTCTTCCTTGATAACGGCTCTTTATTCAGTCCATTTTTCTGTCTGCTTTTCGGAAAGATCACAAACGAGGAGAGCAGCCCTCGCCCCCCACCCCTGCACGCACATTTGTGTCTCCGGCTTTCCCAGCGATGCCTCCAGGCTGCCGAGTGACACCCGGCTAATCCGCGCCGCTCCAGCCTGACCCGAACCCGACAATGCCTTCTCACTTCCCGCAGCCGCACAGCAGCCCCGCCTTCTCCTCCCGAAGTGAGAGACGGGCAGCGCTTTTATTCCTCACCGGGGAGCAAGACGAGCCCAGCTCTGCTCCTCAATCTCTGCTCGCTGACACGCGTCAGACACAACATTCTCATCCCCAAAAGCTGGAGCAAAATAAAAACAAAGCAAGAGCCCAAAAAACCCCGGTGAGCTCCAGTCCCTGTCTGGAAGAATTAAGCAGCCATTATGCTCTTATTGCCAGCGCCCCGCGATTCCTTTGTTTCAGTGAAAGCTGTGTGACTTCTCTGCTCCCAGCACGTGCATTACAGCTTCCACCTTGGCACTACGCTGGTTAACGAGCAAACCCCACGTATTTACAGTCCCTCGGGAGAAGCCAAGATCCAACTGACAGGCTGGGGAGGAAGCATGGAGGGACAAGGTTGACGGGTTCACTTGGACATGGAGATCTCGTCCCCCCATCTCATTTCATTGCTGGCTGTAGTCACAGGCGAAGTTGGGAATTCTCTGTGGAACAAAAGAGCCCTTCCTGGTTAAGCCCAAGGCCTGAGCAGTCGGGCTGGCTGTGCTGCTTCTGCCCAGGACAACGGTATGGGGGCAGTGGTGCTGCTGGGTCAGGGAATTCTGCTCCGGGAGGATTTTTGGGAGTCTCGAGCCGCTCTGGCCAGGGCACAGTGCCAGGCAAAGGGAACACTCTGCAGTGCAAAATGGACAACCTGGTTCCCAAAGAGCACTGCTGATACTTGTGTTCTCCCAGAAGCTGCGTCCACAATTATTCGAGTTCCTTATGTGCAGATGAGGAAATTGGTCCCTGTGGACAAAGCCCTTCAGGGCAGGATGCCAGGGCCTTACAGGAAGGCAGCACGTGGGACTTGTTCCTCCTGAGCCCACTTTGACTGTGCTGACCCCTCACCCCTCCCTGCAAGAACATTTGCATACAACAAAACTAAGGCAAAAGGTGATGTTTTCTCCAGCACACACTGAACCACCTATGGAATATAATTAATCTCACGTGTACATTTCCTCTGCAAGGTCCAGAGGCATTTATGTCCAGTGAAGAACATAATGTCTGCAGGTCTCCCTTCTCCCCCAGAGCGAAGAGACTTTAGGGGCCCCTGTAACGGATGTTTATTTGTCTGTGGTATCAATTTATCAATTTGTTACACACTAATCATTAATCAGCATCTGGTGCTCAGACGGTACAAGGGGTCACACAATCAGCCGTGCAGAGCGTCTGGCACTGCCCTGCCAGGCCTCTCCAGAACTCACAGATGCTAAAACACCAAACAGGCAGCAGAGGGGCTTAAATTTCCTAAAGTAAATGCCAGCACTGCTTTGCAGTCCTTGGATGGGCCCAGCCATGGAAGCTCTCCTAACCAGACCAGGGAGCGCTCCCCTCGTGTCCCTGAGGTCACAGTTTGGCTAAACATATGCAGAACACGCTTGGCTCATTACACATGTGCATATCAAATCCACATTCGGCAACAAGGGAACAGAGAGACAATATATGGTAAAATACTGGAACTGCACTTCAAAGATCAGGATGCGATTCCACGGACTCCCGGGGTGACTCTGGCCACAACAGTCACCTCCCCTGCTCCAGCTCCCATCTGTAAAAAGCAAAATAACCATCCCTCATTTTTACTTCATCCATCTTTGCAATTTAGACTCGGAGTTCTTTGTAGTGGTGTCTCTCTCAAAATACATCCAGCTCCTAGCACACAATGTTCTCCTCAGAACAGCCTTATGGAAATGCATCAAAAAAAAAAAAATAAAGAACCATATAAAACATCCACTGATGAGATAAGACCACCAGCACAACAATGCTGTGAACAGCTGTAATCTGTGGGAGGATTATTTCTCTTTGCCATAAATGCCATCTAATTTTCAAGACAAGCTCTTCCCTTTCATAGAACAGGGAACTCAGTATCTGCAGACAACTTCCCTTCCAACCAATGGTTTTTAAAGGCTCCCAGTAGTTTGTGACATTCGTTAGAAGATGTCACCTCTTAATGACAAATACTAGTGCTAGTCTGCTTGATTAACATAATTCATTTCTTCACTGGGTGTTTTATTCCAGATGAGCTGCTTTTCATCCATCCATATTTACTGGGGGGAAAAAAATGCATCCTGACATGCAATGTTAATGTGCCCTCTGTGCTGACCTCTTATCTCTTAACTTTTCATCCTCACCCTCCCGTTCTCCTCAGTGCTTGGAATGAGTTTTAGCAGCAGCTTTTGGTCAAGACTCTCATACACTGGACCCCTGCCAAGGCTTTTGGGGTGTTTAGCACTCAAGGTCTATTCCTATGACACACACATTTAAATTAAGCACTAAACTGGTGGGCAAAAAAAGGAGAAAAATATGTAAAATGTCACTTTCTGACAAGCAGAAAATTAGAATTCATTCCCCTGAGAATTAAATGGACTTTTCTGCTTCCAGTCACTAACTATGACAAGGTTAACATTTTTCAGTCTAATGACTAAGGACATTAAGTGTGCATGTGAATAAGAAATAAAATTACTGGAGGGTATTAGCTGAGTGTGTGACAACAGCCCAAGCTGACAACAGAACTCCGAGGCTGCAGATTGTGGCCAACACTGATCCTTTGCCATGGAGAACCAGTGGATACCAGAGCATGGAGGGCACCCTTCTGTCCTTACTGCCGTAACAACATAAAAACCACAGCAAGGTCCACGTCGGGGTGGGGGGAGAGCTCATCTCAAAGGGCACCCAGCACGTGCCCAGTATCCCAGGCAGGGACACCCTGTCAGCCAGAAGCCACAAACCCCTGAAGATACTCCAAAAAGAAAAACTCCTAAGTGCATCTCTTACTTCCCCGAGGATTCTTTCACAGCTCCTGATTTAATTCTGATATGACACAAGGATTAGGGTAGGAGATTAAGTTATTATTTGTGACTTGCCTTAGCTTCTGTCCTTCCTAGTTCAGTTTTCCCTGTAGCTCCTCAGTCTCACTCAGCTGTGGCAAACTGAAGCTGTGTCTTCCAGACAGTCAAGGATTTCATGGGCTGCAGCACTAAGCAGGGAGGGCTCAAAGGAAAAGAGAAGTCTCTGTGTTATTGATATGCCCTAGGTATTAAGATACTGGAAATCATTAACTACTGGGAATCTTTCAGGACGTATATAAAACTGGGCCACTAAAACGTAAGACAGAAAGATTATATTTTCAAATATCTATTTTCTTCTGTGAAAAATAAGTGTAAAAGTGACATTTAGAGATATGGGTCAGGTTAGAGAAAGCCCTTTTAAACAGGGACAACTAATATGGATTCTATCAGAACAATAAAAGCTGCGAGGACATCGACAGAATTCAACACAGAGAGCTCTCCTTTTATTGTTTCTGCCTTTGATTTGGTTTCAAAAGCTGCTGGCCACAACTGAGAAAAATTCAAAGCTTACAATTTAGGGGCTAAATGAAACATTTAAAAAATGAAAACAGACATTAGGACTAAAAAGAAGGAAAGAAAACCAGAAGGAAACAAGTACTTCCAAAACCACAGAATCTACCTCTAGATTAGCCAACTGGAAGGATTCACCAATTTCTCTTTGCTTTCCTGTGGCTGTCAGGGCACTCATGAGTCCAAAACAATGCATTTTGCATCTTTCTTGTCTGAAATCATTGTGATGAACTATTAGGCAGCTCAGTTACAGATCACGTTTCCTGCAGCATCAAAAGCTGGATTCTCCTCTCTGCACGCACAACCACCAAACACATCTCAGCCTGAGAGGTTTGTGCTTTCCCAAAGCAGCGTGAGAGGATTCCTGCATGTTTGACACCAGCGACGAGTGCTGCACCCGCCCTCCCACGAGCTCTGATCCACATTCCACACCCCTCTCACTCCCACTGCACTCGGATTGCTTTTGGTCCCCGGCCTCATTACCTCACACTTCCCTACAATAAACTGCATAAGCCACTTACCTGCCTGTAATCCTGCTAAATCCAAATCATTTTGAATGAGTTTGTTTTGCTCCTCTGCCCCTCCAACTTCCCCAGCCTTATTTTATGTCATCAGCATATTTCAGGCACTTTTGAAATTACATTCTGCTCGAGGTCACTGCACTCATTTTAATTCCAACCCCCCCCAGCACATCAATGCTTTAACTCCCTTCTGATTTATTTATACTGTTTATTATCAGAGCCCAGTTCAATCAATAAAAGCTGGAATTCAAACACATGCACACGTTTGAATTATGCATACAAACACTCATCAGGCGAGAGAAGACAACTGCTATGGTCTAGATCATTCCTCTAACACATGGCAGCTCATAGGTAAGGAGGCTCATAGCCATGAATTTTTAAGACCTTGACTTTTGCTTGACCCCAGTGGTTGTTTGGCTACTGGAAACCAAATGAATTGAAATAGCGTCAGAAGTTCCATGGAAGAGGCTTGGGCAAGGGATCCCCGCATTTCTTATCCCAAGCCACTAGAACCGTATTTATGGGCTTTCTGAGCTGACAGTTCCCCTATTAGCTCCTGTTCACACAGGAATTCCAGAAAAACACCAGCCACCCATACCAGGCAGTCATGTCAAGCAAATGCTGCAAACAGAACAGTGTACAGGGAACTGGAACTTAAAGGGAAACCAGAGCACAAACCTCAATTGCAGCCTGGCTTAGGCATCAAACCAACCTAAACGGGCTGCTGGCAGCAGAGCAGGAAATCAACAGCTCTTGGCTCCCCTCTGCAAACCACCGCCCTCCCTGAACGGTACTGGTCAGCAATCCTCAGGCACTGCTCACTGCTGGTTCCTGCTTGCCTTTGAACAGTCGGTTACAACCCAGCACTGCCAGTTCAGAAAACGAAGGCCCAGGAAGCGTGTGGACGTGGTTTCTGCTGCAGACATTGTGCTGAGGACAGATCACCTTTGGAACTGTGTGCCCCAGCTCGTGCAGTTCCCCTGCTCTGTCCCTTGCCACCTCCTCGCGGCTCTTCCCTCCCCGCCGAGGATCCTTGCAGCCACCCCTCGTGAGCAATCACCCTCCCTCCTAATCTCTCTTCTGAAAAGCTGTTTCTGCTTTCCCTTACCGCTCCAAGCTCTTGTGCCGCAGCAGAGCTGCGCTGGTTTGTAACACATGCAGGCATGGCCTGAGTGCTGGGGACTAAATCACAGCCCCTCTGCCCTCCTCATGAATTTGACAGTGACAAAATTCCCTCCTGAAGCTTCTCTGGCCTCGAGTTATGTGAATTCCAGGAGTCTCTTTGAAATCCTGTTTTAATATTTCACAATTTATGCACAGAGAGTATTTTGGCTTTTCTATCAATACATTTCTGCTTGGTAACTCCCAGTTTGAATGCTGATTGTGTTTTGCATAAATTAACTAAATTGCAGCCCTTCTGTTTCATTGGTACTTTTTGTCTGCTTCCATCAGGAACAATGTCAGGGAGATTGCAAGCTGACTACAATTCTCTTTCCTAAGCAAGAGAAAAACATGTAAGAGCCCAATCAGCACCAGTTTCCTGATATCTGCAGGACTTCATAAACTGTATTATGCTCTAGCATTTAACAATTTCTGTTCCTTTGGTTGGCTTTAAGAAGGGAACGTAACAATTGCTACAGTGTTCTGAGCCTCTGGTGTCTATTGATAAATATGGAACAGGTGTAACAACAGCTTCTCTTTCTTTCTCCTTAAAAATTCCCGGAGCTAACCAGTTGTTTGTGCAATGCCAAAGCAAGGACAAGTCTCTGCTCCCAAGTTCCAACACAGCTTCCAGGAGGAGACGTGCAGCACATTGGAGTTCACAGGCAGGACAAGACCAGCAGTGGTGTGAGGCTGCCTGAGCCTAAGAGGACCCAGAGCCCCCAGGCAGGGGAAGTTCCAGCAGTAGATGGCACATCTGAAAGATTCTTTTATGGCACAGCACAAAGAATTCCACATTCAGCCCTGGTCTGACAGCCAGGGCCAGGTTTCATTAACCAAGGAATACACTCACATCTCACCCACGACAAAAATCAGTTACCACAAGTTGGTTTATAAAAGTCACAGGATTTATTGAGATAAATACAAATAGAAAGTGACATAGATTCTTTATTCTGACAAACGAATGACACTTCCAGAGTGTCCCCACTCTAAACACCACCGAGTACAGACACAGCTGCCCCTGGGCAGCACCTGACTGCTGCTGCCACGTGCTCGTCCCACCAGGGACACCAGTGAGGCTCCAGCCTAAGCAACGCGACCGACGTGCTTTGGCTGACGAGAGCTGTAATTCCGCTCACTGCCGCCAGCATCACAGCACGCTGGCACCCAGGACTGTTACTGTCATGTTCCTTAGCTAGAAATGCTGGAAAGTGATATTCTTACTGCTGCTGTGAAAGTGGATGGACTACCTAATTTTGCTCCACCTGGCTTTTTAAATACATATTTTTGCATAATTTAAACAACCCAGAGAACTGCACATGAACACACTCATTGCATACATTAGCCTAGGACAAGACGTAAAGTGCGGCCTTTAGTCATGCTGAAATCGTTCCTAGTTTTAAACTAAACCAAAGAGACAAACTTGCAGAGGGTAAATCTGTAACAGACCTGCACACTGTCTACAGAAAACCCACCCCAGGACTGTGCTGACCCCCATTAGGACATGCAACTGTGGACTTGTAGCAGGAGGTTTTAAACACTCGACTGAAATTGCCTCGTTCAAAACCGACCTGAATTTGGGAGCCAGAGAGGTACCAAAATAGTGTTAAAAACAAAGAACTCTGTTCAGCCTTTTAGTGAACTTTTATAGCTTACCCTTTACACACATCCTAGTTAAAAACTCCTACTGAACACTAACCAAACATGCTAAAACCTATGGAAGCTTGTGTTTTCCAGTGGATTATTGCAAGTCAAGGTAACTATTTAAGGTGATCTGACAAACAGCAACCTGGGTTGGTTAACGTTCAAAGTATTTAATTTATATACAGTATATTTCAAACATACTTACATATACACACACTTAAAAAAAATCTGTTCAGTGCTGAGAGATTTAATGAACTGATAATAAAAAACAGAAGTGAAACCTTGTCAGAAAGGCCTTAGAAAATCTGAACTGTTAGAAAATATCAGTATAATGCCAGCATTAGAAAAAGATATTAGAACTAGAAAAAATTAACTTGAGGGGTCTTTTTGTTAAGAAACTGCAATCATAAAAAGTCTGTACTGAAGAAGCATTCGTTTTAAATTATTAAAAAAACTGTAAAAAATTAAATGTAGAATGTTGCAGAGTTTACACTGTTTGCTGCAATAGCAGTGGTATATTTCTGCCTGCAACTTCCAAAGAGCATTTTGTGATCTTACAAGGAAACCATTTGTTACAAATACTGTACATATTATAATACATGGCTGGTTAACTTATACAAAAGTGAGCCCTCCCAAAATACAGAACCCAGCTGAGGAACCTACTCACTATTGCAGACAAGCCACATTCAAACAAAACCAAAACAGTTATTTCTGTGAAAACCTTCCCCCGTGTGAACTACTGACTATGGAACATGAAATAAGGGCAAGTATTTACAAAGGTCTGCTCAGGAGAAAGGGCTCTGCTCTCAGGAAGCAACTATTATCCCACAAAACCACTTCTTTAGTATTTAAGCATTAGTTTTTGAGCAGCACAAAGTTTCAATCCCCAATTAAAAAAAAAAAAAAAAAAAAAAAAAAGAGAGAGAGAGACTTTTTCTTTTCCCAGGACCCACATTATTGCAGGTTTGGGTTCCAAGGGAAGACAGGGTCCGGGAGAAGCATAAGCTTTATAATTTTTCTGAGGCTACTCAATTTGGCTAACACAACTCTGCTCTTCCTTCCACGCCCCTGTTCCATTAGACAGGAGACGTCCCACTTCACCTTCCATGTCTCACCTGGTGTTTGCCCCAGGCCTTGCCCTATAAGCCACAGAGGCTGCAGAGCAAACTGTGGCACCACCTTTGCCTGGAACATTTCTGAATTGGGTTTTTGCAGAATTTAGAGGTCCTTTGTTTCTTGGGAAAAGCTGTTTGGGGTTTAAACACTGGGCGGGTTAAAAGGTGTTTGTTAAATGAGGTGTGCGTGTAAAACAAACCAAGACTTAAGCCTGTAACTCTCTGTAATACCCTGCAGAGCCACAGCTCCTCTCGCAGAACTGAATCTCTCAACTCAAGTGACCTTTGCTGGGGCAGAACAAGGAATTTTCCACTTAGGAAATCTCCAGCCTTCCTGCTCCTGGGAGAGCCAGCAGTGACAAAAACTGACCTGTGAACTCCAGCAAGGGCAGTCATAACCCCATTGTGACCTGTTAGCACTATAAGGGTACAGCTCGAAAGGAACAAATGAATAGAAACCTCACAATATATAAAGAATCTTGAGCTCTCTGTGCTGTGAAAAATATCACACATAGAAATGACTCATGCTTAATTCTAGTAGTGTAATTACTTTAAAAAATGAAATGATTTTTGAGCTTTTCCCACCAATACAGAATTAGGTTCTTCATAACATTTTGTTACAATTCAAAAATATTCACATATATACACTTTTTTTTTTCAAATAAATGCAATAGCTGAAACAGTACAAAGATTATAATAAAAGTGACGAAAGAATAACTTCAGGGAAGTTTGCTATGATCAAGTTTTAAGATTTAGCAACCTTTTTAAGCTTATAGCAGTCTTGTACTAATGGAAATATTTTGTTAAAAAAATGAAATGTAAATTCCAATAATGCCGAAACACTGAGCGTAGTGTAAGACTTTGCAGACCATACTGAAGTGCAGGTTAGGTCAGAGTTATCACCCATAGTTACAAAGGGAAAACCAAAAGGAAGGAATTACTCACAGGAATCAAACACACCGCTGCAGATGAAATAAGGTCATGAAATGAAGACTAACATTTCTCAACACCCCCTTTCCTGCTCAAACAGGTAACAAACCCCACCTCATCTGTCCTCATTACTCACACTAACAGAAAGACAAGGTGAAAAACTGTCCTGCTGTTCAGCCTTCACTGCAGAACAACCCCTTAGTGTTGTTTTTCAATGGTGATATTGTCTATGTTACCCTGTTTCAGTTTTATGGTGGCAAAGAAAGACACATCTTGATCTCTGTCAGCTTGCAGGGCTAGAATGGTCTCTTCTGCAGCTTCTAGATGAGGATTGCCAACACTTTTAAAATAAGCTGGAATAAGGGGAGAAAAAAGACAATTTTAATCAAATCCAAAAGAATAAACCCTAGGGCATAAGTAGTGCAGAAATA
>VYZQ01061115.1:141230-155955 GCA_013400655.1 Mystacornis crossleyi
GAGCAGACGAATTTCTTTCAAGAATGTTTTAGGAGATGCTGCTCTCTTGCCTGTCATCACCCTTTTCCCTTTTCCCGTTCAACCCTTGCTCCTCACTGCTACCCAAGTAAGCGTTTTTGGTTTGGAGGGGGTGAGTGGTGGTCATAAAGAGAAATAGTTCCTGGCATTCAGCACCCATTGATGGTTTGAAGAGCTCTTGTGATCCTTTATCCTAGCAGGGCCAAGGATTAAACAAAATGCATCTCCATTTGGGACTTAATTCTTGGCTTTGCCACTGGGATACCAGAAAGTCCAAGGATCAGCTATGGCAGCTGGAAGCACAGACCCAGACAGGGATACAGCCTGGAGCGGGACAGCCAGATGCCAGCACTGAGACCACACTGACCAAACCAAAAATGACCAAAAAAATTGTGAGTCCAAATTTCAGTTTTGCCCACATTGCTGCAAAGCCCCAAATTTAATGTACACACAGAAACAGAGAGAGAACATTCCAACCTGACAAATGAAGGCAAAGGCTTGTCTCCCGACCCACTTGGAGCAGTGGCGAAACCGCACTACGAGCTCATTGATGAAATTTAATCCCAGGGCGTTTGCACTGTTAGCATAGAACTTCTGTAGTATTGCTACAACCTGGGAGCCAAAGGAACAGGAAAAGGAGGGGAACAAAAGAAGAAATGAAATTTCAGCTGCAGCTCTTAGACTTAAAAAGACATAATTTCATCTGAATTCTACAGGGGACACTGTATTCAGTGTAGTCAGCTGTGCTTGTAGGCTTCATAACAAATTAAATCAGCTTTGAGGAAAGATCAGTAGTTGGTTGTTCTGTGTTTTGTTGTGGGTTTTCTCCCTAGAGCTGAGGGAAGGTTTTCCATATCACATATACTGGCTTTCACTCACTTCAAAAGATTTCTCATTCACATACAACCTCAGAGAAAGATTTTAATATCTGTGGCAATCTGACAACTCGAAATATTTTATAAACTTTCCATTTCATTTTTTTCCATATTGATTCCTGTGTTTATCAGAACATCCCTATTCACCCTATTTGTGTGAAAAAACAGTGATTTCAGGTACCCTCTCCAGGACCACTTTCCTGCTCTCCTGCCAGGAAGTGAACTAAATCCCCTACCAGCTTGAAGGAGATCCACCGAACTTCTGAAACTTTATCGGAGCACAGAGTTAGTGCAATGTGCCTTAAGTAGTCATAGACATCATTGGGATTGTAGAGCTCCAGGATCAGGATCAGCTGCCTGGAACACAAAGCAAATCATTAACTGTACCAAGTGCAGCACCAGCCCACTGCCATTCACCAGCTCTTACAGGTGGGGAAGGAGCACCAAAGCACCAGGGTTACTACAGAAGCCTTGAGCAGTTTGTTCTTCTCTTCACTTTAACAGAGGTACAGCTTTAATCCATCAGGGAGGCCAAGAGAAACCACGTGATCCAAGCTCCACGTACCAGCGTATCAACATTACACAAAAGAATAACCAAAAGCGACAAACAGAAGCGTGAGAAGTTTTTTTCAACTTCAAACCAATACCCTATGCATTGTTGCAAAGCAAACACTGAGTATTTACCTCAGTGTAGAAATCTGCATTGCAGAAAATAATTCCTATCTCAGAACCACACAGAACTCACTCCAGCCACGGAACCAGCACAGAGCCAGCAGCCACTCAGAACCCAGCCAGTGGCACCTCCCCACCAGGGCTCAGGGAGCTGCTGTGTAACTTCTGCACCACTGTGAGTTTGTTGTGACAAACTACAAACTACAACAGCCCAAACACAGCAACACGATAAACACAAAGGCCAGACTTCAGCTGCAAACTATGCCTACAAAGGTGTTTCAAAGATCAACAGGGCTTATAGAAAAGGAACTGTGGGATGTTAATCTACCCTTGTAATATAGCCAGTCTTATAGAAGTATCAAAAGAATAAACTTATTTTTCAAGAGCTGGCTTTTCTTTCCTACGCATCAAAAAAAAATTATTTTTTACATGCGTTTCGCTAATTTTTGCAAGGGAGTCTTGAACTAATAAATTCTCACTGAATAGTATCTATCAGATTGTCATGTTTCATTAGCTGCAAGTGAGCCAGATCTCCATTTTAGTAAAATCACAGACATTTAAGTTTCAGTCACACATTACAATGCAACTTGTGAAAAATAAAAAACCCAAAAAACCCAAACACCCTCAACTCCCCCCAAACAACCCTAACATCCAGAGGCTTTTTCCTTCCTAAAGAAGGGTTGTAAACTTTTAGCTCCTAATCGAGATGTGCTAACTTCTGAATGTAATTACTTATTTCCAAGTTAGTAATACAGGTTAAAAATCAGAAGTTAACAAAATTACATACTCTGCCAGCTCGTAACGAAACCTCCAGTTCCTGCTGTTATCAGTCACCACAAATTCTTGCAGCTGGTAAAGATACTCTCGCCTTTTGTCTGCATGAAGTAGCTAAAGGAAAAACATTACTGGTATAAAAGTGATAAACCTTCAAACTTGCAGTTCTCTGGTGTGTTACTCTATTCACACCTACGTGCATTTTCCTACTTGAAAGCAAGTGACCATTGACAGGGTGCTTCCTAAAACTGTGCACAATCACCTGAGTGCCTGGACACACGCAAGTGACATCCAAAGGACAAGAATTCATCCCTTTAGCAACACCCAAAGCACCATCTCTGGGCATAAAAGTGAGCAACCAAAAGCTAAGGATCTGTGTGTATTCCACAGCAGCCCACCAGGATCTGCTCTCTTCTCTCCCAGCCCCAAACACAAATTGCCAATGGGCCAACTTTCCCAGTTTACACCAGCCAGCAGCATTATACAACCACATTTACAAAGGGCTTTCAGCTTTGGTATTTTATTGGGATGTGAGAGAAAAGAGAGGTGAGGCACATTAAAAGAAGGAATAGAGGCACACACACAGCATAGCAGCATTGGCAAAAACTAAACATTAATCAGACACTGATACACGCACAGCTCATACAAAAACTCTTCATGTAATGGAGTCAAAAAATTTTATGCTGAGAAATTCAGTACACTTCCCTACCTTCAGAAAGTCATACAGATGTTTGAGGACACCAATACGCACTTCATCCAGGTCTTTCAAGAACCCGTTGAAAATGGGCACCAGATCAGCAGCTGTTAACTGATCCCCCAGGATCACAGCCAGCTCGTGGATGGAGAAAGCCAGAGTGCGCCGCACCTTCCACTGCAAACAGGCCAACAAGGGAACCGCGTGAGGCACAGCTAAAACAAACAAGCTTTTGAACAACCCCTGTGGGAGGATTGAGACAACAGCACAAACAGGGCAGTAGAACGTGTTAAACATATTAATCATAAGTCTGATTTCAATCTGTAATTTTATATTTTTAGAGCCTATTTTTTCCCTTGTAAGAAATTACATGATCTTATAACTTCAGTGCAACAAACAGAGCAAACAACCCCCACAATTCTGATTTATGGTTACAAAACTTTTTTTCTTTTTCTTACCTGTACATCTGAAGCCAGTGTCTCATAGGTGTCCTTGAGGCAGTGCCAGTTCTGCCTGCCCAGAGTCAGGGCCACCCCGGGCAGGCTGTAAGCACAGTGCTTGGCAATCTCAGTGTCAACAGTCTGGGCCCGAGCAGGGTCAGTCATGGACAGGTACTGGTCCAGTAGAGGTTGAGGGATGATGTCCTACAGACAGACACACACTTCAATTTAAAGTCAGAAAGAAAATACACCTGCTGTGCTACAAGTTCTACCAACCAGCCAGCACCAAAACACACCCCTTGTGTGTGTTACCCTCACCAAGGGTACGTGACCCCAATGGTTACTTGTCCTCTCGTTAGGACGGAGCAGTCAGCAATGAACAGTCATTATGGCTTAATCAACACTTTGCATCAATCAAGCTGAAAATTCCTTCTTTGCTGATGCCAAACAGTAAATCAGTGACAGAACAGTACAGTCAGTGCCTACCTTGGTTACACAGGTTGCCTCTAAGGCACCAAAAAGGCAACAGAATGTTTCTAATTTTCTCATTTAAAACAGGGTTCTCCTTGAATTCCTTCACACTCCGCAACTGATCCATTGCAGAAGATACCACTGCATTAAGGGTAAGATGAACTGTAGCCAGTACTGCACTAAATCCATTTGATGCCATTTTAATCACCTGTAATTTTGACTTGTCATCCTCAAATGGTGGATTATTTTCTTGCTCTTTCCTCAAAAATACACTGGTTCCTCTGTGTTGTTCCTCTGAGTCCTGCAAAAGGAGGTACCAGGTAGTGAAATGAATGAGACTTGGTGCTGTTTGGGATATTTCAAAGCATCACAGTGCAGCACAATGGAGCTCAGATTCAGAACAGCCCTGCACAGGCAGAGCCTTGCACAGGCAGAGCCTTGTTCGGTGTGTTCATTCAAGTACAAAAAGACAATAGTTGTACACTGAGGCAAACAGTAGAGACTGTAGCAGCAACAAGGGCAGTGGTAGTTAAGATTTACTTCTAAAGAAAGCAACCTAATTTACCACCACAAACCCAGCACTCATATGCATTTTGGATGGGTACTTTTAAATAGTGTTTATTCTTGAAATCAACTTGAATAATTTAATTCTGTTGAATAATTTAACAGAATTTCATCAGAAAGAAACCCTACAAGACTACTGCAAAACTTTAACACCTGGGTCATTTGGGTGCAAACAGAAATGATAACCCTTAATGGCTTTTCTGTTTTTGATTAGGCTAAGTAGAACATTGTAGCTGTGGTCTAGCAATGTTCAAAAGCTTTGGATCAAAAGTGGGTCAGTTATGCCAGGGACTACACAACCCCACACAGTTCAGACATGGAGCACAACGTGTACTTACTGTGCTTTTCAGCACACTGGTGGTTGACTGGTCACTGATGTCATCCTGGGAGGCAGGGGATGAAAGAGTGTCCCCCTGCACCCGGCTGCAGGCAGCATCTGAAACAGCTGTTTCATCCAAAATCATTTTGTTCTGAAGATTGTCACCACTTTCTTCCATTTTTTTGGTCTCACAGTCACCAACAGAATCAAACTGAGCAGCTCTGAGCGCAGCAGACAACACTTGGACCTGGGCTGTATAAAGCAAAAGATGGCTATTTAGTCTCCCTTCTGCATTTAAAAGCATTAAACTTGTAATTAACTCATCTCAAAAGATAAAAGGTACCCAGTGAGCTGCACAGAAATGGTGGATGAGCAAACATTTGGTCTTGGAAAGAAAAGGCCTTTTACTCCAGAGCACTCAAGAGACTTGGTGAAACAAGAAACTGAGCTGGCTATGGATGAGAAGAGGGATTTGGTCCATGAAACACAGATCCCACCATAAAGCCAATATCCTTCCAATACTTTCAACAGAGGGCCTGTTCCAGGTGGCTAAGCAGAGAGAACTTGAAATTAGGGCCGTTCTCACTCAGCCAAATGTTACACAAATTCAGCTGGTGACAGGTAGCACTGTCACTAAACCCACAGTACCTACAATACTCAAAACATGTTAAAACTGTCTTTAACAAGCTGTTTTCCCTTTTGTAGTTAGATCCATTTCTTTTTCATGCAAACAGCAGCTAGGAGCACTTCCCCAGCTGCTCTAGAAATAACTCAGGTCTTATGAAAAAAGCTGTTGCATGACTTTTTACTGTAATTTACTGCTCAAGGTAGGCTCATCACCCTATGAATACCAAGCCAATTAAAATGCAGTCAAGTATTTTGTAAAGGCCAGAAAACCTGCTCAGAAAAAATACGATTTTACTGTCACAGCCTCACCTTGAACATCTGGATCATCTATGTGCTCCTGTAAGCTTTCCAGAACCTTTTTTATTTCACTGCTAGCAACACAGTTACTGCATGGCATAGAGCAGGCATCGCTGTGCTTCTCAACCTTGAACTGCAGCAACTCCAGGTCCTGACTGATGTCAGGCAGAGGAGGGCGCCAGTACAGGAATGTGTTAAACACGTCCTCGGCAGACGGCAGCCTCGAGCTCATCCCCGGACAGCTGCTCTCCCTCGCGGCTTCAGCGGCACCAGCAGCGGCTTTGTCACCCTGGCACAAGCGAGACACTTCTTCTCCAGGGCTGGCACAACGATCTGAATTTTCTTCCCGTGGATCTTTACTTAGGTCCTCAGAGAGCTTTGTATGAACTTCTGCTGAAGTGTCCTCAGTCGGTGATTCCGGTTTGATTTCCATTGGTTGTTCTGAGCTGGAAACAGACAGTTATTGAAAGTAAACCTGAAGTACTCTGTAACAAGAGGTTTTCAGTGAAATACTTCATAAAAGACAGCAGGAACAAGAGAAGCTTTTCTCTCCAGAAAAACAGAATTTGTGTTACCACTATGCTTTACTTCACCAGTTTTCCCTTTGCCCTCCTGTGAAGCCACAGTGAATTTTTCAATAATGTGGTTACACTCAAATGTGTGATCTCACTCTTCAGACCTTTTTGAGAACTCTATTCTCAAATTGTGATTTTTAGCCTTGACAAGCAACAAAAACCAATTACCTTTTTTCTTTTTCAACCCTTTTCACTACATCACACTTTTCCCAGGATTTACCTGGACAATGCAGCATTTGCACTGGAAGACATCAAAGTGATATTGTTGCTTGGCTGACAGGAATTGGAATTCACATCTTGTGCTGATGGTCGGATACTCAGTGTCCCATCTTCTCGAATGTAAAGACCAGCACTTGAAGGGTTTGCAAATGTAGAAATAAATGGGCCAAGAGACTGAAAAGCAGCCTGACGAACCTGTGGAGGAGTAAGAGCAACAATCAGGCTTCATGCAACTCTCTCAGAGTTGAAAAATAAAAATTTGGTGCCATTTTTTAGTAAGAACCAATTAGTCCTTACTAGAACAGCTTCATTTAATACCAAATATAACCAATTATCAAATAAGTGCCACTTAAGCAGAGGGTGATACACCTAAGCATGTACCTACAATCATTGTACAGAAATCTTTTGGAAGTTATAAATTTGAAGGACATCTGTCTACTTCAACTCATCTATTTAACACAAGCAACCTCTTCTCAGAAGAGTATTTACACTTATAAACTGCTGAGAGAGAGGAGAAATAAGACACTACCTTATCAGAGGAGATTTGTTTTTAGCACATTAGGCTCTGATCTCAGCAAATGTACTTCAGAGCACTACTAAACTCGCCCATTATTTGTTTGGGATCTGCCTGGGAGGATGCATCCATTCCAGAGTGAGTTACTCACCCATCTGCAGGTGTCACTGATCAGGCTGATGAACAGTGGGGACAGTTTGCTCCTGCGAACTTCCGGGGACGTGGTGTAAGACACGGCCATAAAGCACTCGGCACAAGCCTTCCTCATTCCCCACACGCTATCAGAACAGAGCTCAAAGAACTTGGGAATCTGCCAAAAATAAGCAAATCCAAAACTAATTAAAGACTGAACAAAGACTGCAGCAATATCAAAGTATTTGTTTGAAAATGGGAGATAATGACAACTCGAGAGAATAAAGTAAGTGAAGAACAGAAGAAACAGGGACAGGTTAAATGCAGGCACTAACTAAAGGAATAGGGAAAAAAGCCATCTGTCTCTGACTTCCTCCATTAGGAATGTGTGTACAACTACATGCAATAAGAAAGAATAGAAAGAATTATTAGTGGCCTATGAAATCATAATTGAATTGATGATCATTGAATGATTGTCTAGTTCAGGGTAAAATAAAAGTGGTAATTCTAAAGTGTGTGTATATATATAAATATATGTGTGTGTGTGTAAATATATCTGATGTCAATTACATTTTCAAACACGTTTTGCAAAACAAGAACTTTGCATTTCTCTTAATTCCCAGCTTTTCTGTGTAATTGCAACCAAGCCCTTAGCCAAATCAATTAAAAACTGCATGCACGCTGATTAATTTATAGAGAGGACAATAAAGGAACTCATTATTAAACTTTCTGAACTGAGAAATACAAGCCTTGCAAATTGATTTGGTTTTTACATACCAGCAGTCTTTCTGTGGCTTCTTGCCCAACTGCATTACAAATGTCACCAAAATTAGCTGCACAAATCTAAGAAATAAAAAGTCATTAATGACACTGTGTCTATTTCAAGGGCGTTAGTTTGATTACCAACTCCACTATGCATTATTTATCCCATGAAACAACTGCACATGTTTTGACTCCTCCAATTTCAGCCCTGTAACTGCATCACGTAATATTAACTCATCCAAACAGAGACTCGTGGGAGCAAGTGTCCATACACCACATGCCTCTGGAATCAATAGTGATAAAGGTTTCTGCATGAGGAGCATCATCTGCTCCAGTAACCACCAGAAGGGACAATAAGCCCCCATGAAAGTTTAAATCACTTTGAGCAGCAGCTGTCAAACCCAAAGCAGGCCAGAACATGATACCAGGGTCAGGACTTAGGTGTACTGACAGCACTGCCCTGGCTCAAGGTGGCTTAAGTGCTTTGCTGAAGCAAAGTTTAATCAAGGTCTCAAGTTCGTGCCATTTACAGACTGTCACAGAAGCTCTAAGTAAGGCAAAAGGGACATCCCCTCCTGCTGAAAAAAGATGTTGGCAAAACCTGAAATCATTTAAGATAGAACTGCATTAATACACATTTTAGTCACTCGCTGTGCTTATTTAGAAGGCAATAAAACAGCTCAAATTCCAGCAAGTGCAGCTCATGTTGCAGTCCAAGCTGAAGCTCTGCATGACCCTCAAGTCTACTCAAATATTTTAATACTTCTTATGCTACAAGTTTCCTTTTGTACTCAAACATGAATTAAAGTAAGCCTTACACTTCAGGGATTTCTCCTTTCAATAATAACAGGTTTTTTTTTAAAGAAAGGATGTCTCAAATGTCTATTACTTTTGAATTTTGAAATAAGATGCTAGAAATTATGTAAGTTGCTTCCATCCTATAACCAAGCACAGCAGCTTAAAAAAAAAGTTGTGCAAAACTATTAAATGTGCAAGACCAGTTTAACTACTGGACCCAACCTCCTGGCCAAGGGCTATTATCTGTTTCTTTACTGGACCCCAGAAACTAGAACCATATCAACAAATCAAAACTTCTCCTCCAGATGCTTTGAAAGTTCATCAGCTAAAGTTATGATTAAATTACGCAGGGAGGCATTTAAACAGCAACGTACAAATTCATTTTTAGGTGGGTTAGGGTTGGACACACACCAACCTTTCGGACTTGAAACAATTTCCCATCGCTGCACAGTTCACAGAAACGAGGAAGCAGCATGTGCTCAACTGTTGTTCTGCTCAACAGAGAAGCCATTTTACAGATTATCTGAAAATCAGGGAAGGAATATGTGTAAGGAAAAGAAAATTAAAAAGATTGTAAGCACAGCCAAATACTCCTCCTAAAAACTACCTCAGAGAGCAAGACAGTGACTACAGTCAAATAGATTCAACTGCTACACATTATTTGTATTTTCATACACGTGTTTTATGTGAGGCATAAATAAAGCTTTACTTTAAATCATTCTATGCCAGAACACAACATTTCTGCATTTAATTCCTTGTCTTTTTTATCTGGTTAAATAGGCTTCTATAAACAGATTTGTTTTCAAGGTGTTTGCAATGTGGCAAACACTGGTATTTTGTATGGCGGAGACAAAAGTTCCATTGCACTAAGCACCTTATAAAAATCACACTCTTTAAGCATATTAGAAATATCCCAAGCTTCAGCATACAAGTAAGACATTGGGCTTTAACAGTTCAGATACTTAAAAACAGGCACAGTCCCAGTTCTGTAGGCTCAGATACCACAATAAAACAGAAGTTTGCCAAGCAACAGGAGACAAAAAAAAGGAAGTGCAAGAAAAACTAGTTATTTATGTGAGCCAACGCACACTTCATAGGAATGATGCCCAGGAATTTTAGGAGTTAACAGTGTATAATTAAAGGAAGTTAGTAACTCATTCATTAATTCAGCTTTGTCTGAGGAACCATCCATCAGTTTCCACTACCAACACAAACCACGATTCTGCTGTGAAAATCAGGTGCTTTGGGTTGTGTGTTTCCTTTCAACTCCCACTTTCAGGGAGAAGTTGCTGTAATTCTTGTATTTGCAAGAGTAGGAAGCAAGGGGCTCTCATGTACCTTTCTCCTCAACTGCTCTGCCTGCAGCACCAGGGGTTTAATGCCTACACAGTGTCATCTGATTACAATCCTCATCTTTCTGGTTTTGTTTTTAAAAAATATTGGAGCTTTCTACATTCACAAAAAATAAGCTTTATTCCTATTTGGAATAAATGCTTGCCTTTGTAATAGAATGCTTAATAAGAACTAAGGAAGAGACCATTCAAGGACTTTCCTACAAATTTTCAAACTCCTAAAAGGCATCTGGTGCTCAGATGTCATCCTGGAAAATTGCCTAAGCAATTCCCAACTCCCAAACAAGGAAGAGGAAAATCTAGCTGGTAAAATATTTTACAGGTCAAGTGTCAGATATCCATGCTGAAATGTAATTACACACCAGCACTTTTCTGTGGAGTCAACTGATTTCTTGAAAGTCACCAGGCAATGTTTTTTTCAAAACACTGCAGAACTGAGATCAGGTCACATTTCTACAACATTGCTGTGAAACCTGGTAAGAACATTCTGGGGAATGTAACAATCCTAACAAGAATTTTTAAAAAGGCTGCCCAGGATCAACTGTATTTTAAAGCTATTTAGCTAATATTTTGACATCATTTAGCATCCTGAAGTATAAAGATGGTCTCTTTTAAATCTGACATTTTAAAAAATTCAGAGTAAAAATTAAAGACTTGTTTTCTTAAAGTAAAAATCCAAATATCTGAATGAATAAACATGAGAGTTTCATTTTTTTACTTTATTTAATGTCAGCACTATTCCTGGACTTCATCTTAATCACCACTATAAATTAACGTTATCAACTTACATTCACAGCTTCCACCTTGTACTCATCGTCACTGTCAGGGGCAGAGAGGTCCAGCAGAATTGGACACACCTTATTTTCAATGTCACTCTGAGCCACAAGGTCTTGTTCCAGCAGTATCAGCAGTGCTTCCTGACTTGCCTTTCTGACCTATAAACAAACACAAAACCAATTTGTCACTCTAAAAACAACGTTTACAGATATGAGAACCACAAAAAAACCCTATTCTTTGAACGGACACACAGGTACAAGCTAAAAAAAAAAAAAAAAAACAGGAAAAACGTTTTAGTTTTATTATCATAAGGAATTCGTAATAAACACTAAAGTTAAACATAATGATTAGATGACATTTCATCACATTCTGAGAATAAGACAAAAGATGAAGACAGGATTTGCAAGTCATGACTCCTGTAACAGACTCTGTCCATGTGCTGTTAGGCAAATGCTGAAGTTTCCCAGTTTTTGCTAAGGCAAGTATTTAAAAAAAAAAAAAAAAAAAAAATCAGACCTCCCTAGTGCAATGTGATGAAACCAATAAACACAGAGCACTGTGTAAAAGCCAGATATCAAGCAACATGGAATTTCCTCTTATTTCTTCTTCATGTCTTAAATTCACCGAACCACAGAGGATTTTCCAAGGATTCAACTCCTGTTGTCCGTTTTTCCTACCTGATTGTTAACATCTGTGAGGTACCTCACTACAATGGGCATAAGGTATTCAAAAAATGCTGTTGGGAATTTTGGTCGACTTTCTTGTAGAAAAATGGCAATAGAAGGTATCTGTTCCATCAGTTCTGTACGAACAGTTGGCTCTGGAAATAAAAGTCAAAACAACATTAGTAAATATGAAATTAAGATCGGGTCCCTTAAGGAAAAAAGTGGCATTTTTCTTAAATGTTTTCACAACAGAGAAAAATTAAAATAATCAAAACATAAACATAGCACCACTGAGATTGCCTGTTCTTAAAGGAAAGCTGAATAAAACAGAATAGCCTTACATACATCATCACAGTTCAGAGACTTGGTATCAGTTTCCAAATCAATCCTCTAAAATGAGATCACAAGCTGGAAAATCCAGTCACCATGAACGTATGCACAAGAACTATTAAAACACACAACTGCTCTGTGCCACTTACACCAGATATAACAAATTAAATTTAACAAATTTCTTGAAAAATATTGCTTCAGGCCCTATACTAAGAAAAGGCCTTTCATTTAATATTTATCATTCAAAATACTTCAAAAACAGAGACAAAAATGAATCTGTTTTCATTGACAGATCTTCCTGCTAGATGATTCAACTTCCTTAGTTCACTCACTGCCTTCTCAAAATGGGAAGTCGGTACTTCCTATGTTGCAATTTACACAAAATAACTTATACAAATTAAAAAACAAACAAAAGCAAACTTTCAAACCTGCATCTTCAGAGAGCCTGACGACTATTTCCATTACAGTCAGAAAGTCTTCTTCATTGTTACTGAAGTCTCGAAAGACGTCCAGAAGACCCCTGGCAATAATTTGCCTGTGGAGTGAACACATTTAATCACTTTAATATCCAGCCAACGACACATAGATGGGATGCAAGGTTATCAAATGTAAATGGCATCATAAAAAAGATCAAGCTCTTTCTCTTTCTCTCTCTACCAGCAAAACAGTGATGGAATCGAGAGTTCTTATTTAGAACCAAGACTGAAAATGTCTTTTCATGGAAGTGTTTTACAAGTTATTCAAATAGAAATAACATCAGGCATGTGTCTGGGAGACTAATTAAAGACACAGTGATATCTTAACATCCACAGTGCACTCAGGTACCACCAAGTGTGCCAGTTGTGCCCTTACCTGTTATATACATTATCACTGAAGGCATATTTCTCTAGACGAGCCAGTGGAGTTAAGTTATCCTGTCCAGGAATATCCAAGAATGCTGTTATCCTCATGCTACCACAGTCTTGTCCATAATCTTCAATGCCAACTTGAAAGACAAGAAAAGTAACACAAAAAAAAAAAAAAAAAAATCCAAGAGTCAGCAAGAGATGTTACAATGTAAAATATACGAAACTGGTAACTATTTGTTTAAAAGAAATGTAATTGCACATCAGTGGAAACAGCTTACAAAATCATCTTAAATTGTATCTAATGAAGTTGCGTACAACACTTGCATACAGATTTGTAAATTCAAGCTTTAAAATTTAACTCAACTGTCAAATTCCTTGGCTTTAAACACACTTTACTTTGCCCTTTAAGAGGAGGATCCACATGGACTGAGTTAAGAGGGTTCAGCTGACAATTGCACATCACAAACTGGCCCACACATTCAAAAGGAAAGTAAGTCCCATTAGAAGAAACTGGAATTTTAACAATCATAGCAAATTTCAAACTGTATTGCTTTAAAACAGCGAATTCTTCTGTCTGTTTCAAAGTTCCCAAGGTACATTTTTCTCACTGTAGTTACTGGGTCCCACATATCTAAATCAAACAGGTAACATCAGGAAAAACTGCACCATACTTGTGACCATCCCGAGAGCTCCCCACTGCACACCTATCAACTATGGATTTTTCTGTGTGAACCTACTCTTCTCTGAATCTTTTTTGTATTTACAGCTTCAGATTTTTACCCAAATATTACCACACCAACGGTTACAGTTTGCCTCACCAACTCTAACAGCCACCCTTACGGACCACAGGCAGGAGCTATGACTGTGAAAAGGAAAGTGAATGGGATAACTTTGTTGCCAAACTTATTTTAATCCTTCATTCTTACAACCAAGCGAAGTAATGTGCCTGCAACACATAAATCTTTCACATAAATGCTCTTATTTAAGCACTGAATGTAGGAACTCCACAGAAGTAGTTGCACTGGAGTAGCTAATATTGCTGCTCTGGGTTTACAACTGCCCCAAGCACTCCTAGAGCCAGGCACATTTCTTTCACACAAATAGAACAACTGGGATCGTACTTAAGTAAATGCAAATTCTGCCAACACAGATTCTCACGTGCATGATGTATCTCACAAACCAGCACACGTGCTGACAGTGACAACCACTGAAGACAATAAGCCACTTCTTTGGCCTAAACTCCATTAACACCCGTTATAAATCACTTTATATGTTAAAAAAAACCTGTTACTGAGAGGTACCAAGCCTCAGGTTTTTTCCAACATTTCCTGTGTAAAACTCTGCTTTCCAATTATTCAGCACAAGTCAAAACACTCTCAGAAATACAGCTCAGTAAAAGAGGAAATCATCTGAAAAAGGCAGATTGGTTTAAGGTCTCCAAGAGACCCAGGTGAGTTAAAATACTACAGCAATTCCAAATTCTGCTGCTCTTGCAGACAATGTGCTCAACAAGCTCAATAGATTTAAAACAAAATAGAACTGTAGGATTAGATTAAATGTTGACATTTCAAATGTACACAGATACTAAAAGTGAACTCACAGCTACATGACAGGAAATATTAGGACGCTAATTACTCCTGGCTTTTTAGAATGATGACATGTTGCTCTGACACCCTTATTTCCACTCCACTGGTCATTATTATTTCTCATGGCTGCTCCTTACAGAAGGCTCTGTTTGGTTCAAAACATTAATCTGCACAAATGTAAACAATTTACAGTGCCCAGGTCTGCTCAAGGACTTTCCCCCAGTCAAAGCATCTGAAGAGAAAACATCCAGATTTGCTACTTCAGAAGGAACCTGCTGTATCCCTGACAGCTCGGGGGAAATTACACAGTGTCGGTAGGATTGAGGATTTCCCTTCTGAGGTTGCAACAAACTCTCCATATCCAAACTCTGGCCATCCTTATAGCTATGCAATTATAATATATATATATATTTGAA
>VYZQ01061115.1:156127-168830 GCA_013400655.1 Mystacornis crossleyi
ATCCTAATAGCTATGCAATTATAATATATATATATATATTTGAAATTCCACACAGACCAGACGCTCACTATCTGGTTTTTGAGGCTAGTCACCTGTTACACAAAGAAAGACTGATTAGAATCAATATACTTGTCATTAGCTTTACCTAGTTCCCACCTGTCCCCAATTAGAAACACTTTAACCATTACAGCTATTAGTTCACTTCAAATATTCCAGAATTCCTACCAATTCAAATGACGACGAAATAAATCCCAGCTCCAACATTGACTACAATACCACACCTGGGACTAATTTTGTAAACATGATGTACATGTTTAATTTTACTACGTGGAGTAGCTCCATTATTCATTTAAAGTACTTAAGCACACACCAGTGCTTCCAAGAGCAGAGAGAAAACAGAGCACTACTACTTATGCTCAGGATCAAGAGTTAAATACCTGAAATTTTTTCCACACACTCTCACGACACATAAGTAAGAAATAATCATGGCAGAATCCATTTTGTCTTCTCTAAAGATTTTATGGAAAAAGAAAACTGAAATTAAGACACCATTGGTACTTACAACTTTCAGAATACATCAAGTACTATGAAGCAAATCCCAAAGTGAACTAGTATCTCTTATCTAATGTTCTTTCACAGGTACATCTAATATTCAGTATTTTACCCTCTAAATAGATCAAACAAGTAAGCTTGAAATCTGTTCTACTATAAACAGAAATAAATGTGACAGTATTCACAGCTGAACTCGAGTTCAGTGTGCTCAAAAGCTGCTCAGAGGTGTAAAAAACTCAGGGTCACAGGCCCAAAAGGAGCAATTCAGTGTCACCACCCAGTGTCACCATCCACATTTCACAGCACAGACCAGTAAATACCAGCACCCAGCACAACGGTTTAATGAGCTCAAGGAGGTCATTTTCCCTCCTGGTGTTTGCACAATGAAAAACAAATTCTTGAAATACTTTCTTATTAATTACACAAAGGGCACAAGTAAGCTAATTAATAATGAAAATATTCCAGATGACCCATTACCTCATCTTATGAAAAACAAGTTTTAAGCTTCACTTGAATTTAGATTTTACTACAGCTTTTTCCCACATTCAGAATAAGCCCCTAGACTCACTGTTTCAACACAAATAATCTTCGGTGTGCACGACACTATCTCACCAATTTAGTTAAGCAAGAATCCAGTTCCAGTGATTTATTTCACTGAGGCTTTCCTAAAACACATCCTGACCTCTTTGCCAGGCTAGCAACTGGATTAGCACAACAGTATCTCATAGGACACCTGAACTCTGCTACAACAGAGAGCTTTTAATTCTATAATTCTAAAGGTATCATCAAATTCATGAACATAATCAAAGAAAATTTTTAAATCACAGAATTGGATTTTAATAAAGCTCTAAAAGGTACATTTATTTACATGCTCATCCTGAAACTGATAATTTATTTTATGAATTACCACTAACTGTCCTTATCTGGACATTTTTACTTACTAGAGATTTGCCTTACAAGCATCAAACTTCTTAATCAACTTAGCAGACAAATCTGTTACAGTCTAAACAGAACAGCCAAGGAGTGAACACTAATGGAAAACAAACACTTCCAGGGATGGTCACCCCTGGTCAAGGCCAAAACCCATAAGAAAACTACTACGAAGTTTGCATTTATTTCTGCTTCTCACACTTTACACGCTGCTACCTACTAGGGAAAAGCAGAAACCTCAAAGTCCGAGAGCAACAACTAATAGAATTCCAGAGAACCAGCTCCTCCCACAGAGGCAATGTCCCTGCGCATCTTCCCAACAGAAGACTTTAGATCCCTCTTGTATGCCAACATTTCCCCTGGTGTTCCTGAAGACCACCTTTCTCCTAAATCAGCTTTCTCATGCTCAGCTGGGAAGGTGGGTGGGATGGGTCCACCTGTTTCACATTTCCCAGCAGTACTAAACAATAAAGGTCTTGAAAGAACCAAATAAAGTTTCTTACAACAAACGAATACAAGTATCACTTTTCTTTTTTAACAGAAAAGTCAATCCAGCATCCAACGTGCCAACGAAAACACCCCACAGAGAGAGCTGCTTTCTAAGGCCATAGAAGTTTGTATCACCGTTACTCAAAGCTTTATCTCCTGAAGTCACAGCGCTTACCAGGCTGGTTCGGGTCTGACAGGTGTCCAGCTCTTCTGGAACACAGCCCTGGGCTCCACCGCCGTGTGATGGAGCTGTTCCCTGCTCTGGGACCCAGGGCACGGTACTCAACCCAAACCCAGCGGTTTGTGCGATCCAACCGGAGCACACACGGCGATTTTCCCTTTATCCCGAGGTGCGCTCGCAGCACATCCCCGGGATGCAGGAGCAGCGGAACGCGCGTCCTCACAGCCTCTACAGCTCTGGAAAGTCTCACGGCAACTGAGCAATCCCTGGGCTAATTATCCTAATTCCCACCGACAACAGGAGCGGGGCTGATCCCCTCGCCCCTCCGTGCGCCTTTCCCAGGTTCGGGCGCTGCTGGAGCTGCTGTTTACACCGAGCCCAGCGGCCACTGGAACCAGCGGGGATGGTCCCAACGCCCTGGGAACCTTCACCTGCCAGAACTGCCTCAAAATCCTCCCTTCGCCCTCACCCGGGTGAAAGTGCGGAGAGGGAAAGAGGGCGACAGGAGGACCCTGGGGTTGGGAGCGCGGGCCTGAACAGGGAGCGGAAAAATAAAAAACAGTTACTCACAATCATCTAAGTCATCCTGCAAATCCACAAAATACAATGGGATCCCTACAAACAAAAAACAGAAGAGAGATACCAAAGGGTTGGTTTCGGAGGGACGGCGGCAGCCCCGGCCGAGCCGCCCGCCCGCCCGCCGGCCCCACTTACCGGCCATCTTGGAATGGACATGGGCGAGGAGGAGGAGCGGGAAGGCACAGGGAGGAGCTGTGGGTGCTTCCTGCCGCCGGGTCAGCCCCGAAACGCCACCGGGTGAAGGAGCAGCGGCTGCCGGGGGTCGAGCGGCCCCTCAGCGCCCGAGGAGGACAACAGCGAGCGGGGGGCGCGGGCGGGGATTCGGGCGGCCGCCCAAGATGGCGGCGCGTCCGCGCAGCCTGAGGAGGAGCACGGTGTGCGGGTAACCGGGGCGGGCGGGGGGCGGCCGCCGCGGGGACGGCGATGATCGTGCTGGGCCGCGTCTTAGGCGCTTGCTGAAGGTGCTGCCCGCCCGGCCATGGCTCTGAGGGAGCTGAAAGTTTGCCTTCTGGGGGTAAGTGTCGGGCGGCGGGAGGGAGGGTGGGAGCGGAATGAGGGGCCGGCTGGAGAGGCTCTATGGTGGCGAGGAGCCTCTTGTCAGAGCTCCGGGAAGCCTCTGTGGTGATGGCGGAGAGCCTCTGTCAGAGCCTGGAGGGGCTCTGTGGTGATGGCGGAAAGCTTCTAGCAGAGCCTGGAGAGCCTCTGTCGGAGCCCGGAGAGGCGCCGAGTGTGGGGAGCTCTCCCCGAGCGCGGGGTGACCCTCGCCCCGTCCCTCTGAGGGGACCGGGAGGACGCGCCTTCCCTTCCGCGAGAGACGCGTCTGCCGGGGGTCAACATCGCTCCTTTTCTGCCCTGTTCTCCTTTTAGATAAATAAGAGAGGAAGCACAAATGTCCAATGTGTACTCCCTCTTCCTCCCAGGCTGTTTCGGCCTTGGAGTTCACAAAATAAATAGAAGCACCTGAAATCAAACCGGTGGGAGAGAGGGAGGGGCCTGAACTTATATTATAAGAACATATGTAGGCTTGAAAGTCCTGCAGGTGGTGGAAGGAGGAGACAGAGAGCGAAGTGAAGCAGAAGTTTAAAAATTGAAGGGTGTGAAGTTGTGTATTGGCTTGGTTTGGTCCAAGAGCCCCACGTAGTACAGGTAGAGGTGTCACCACCTGCATCGAAACCCTCTGTTGTTCAGAGTTGTTTTCTGCTTCTAAATGGCCACGTTGCCCTTCAGAGGGGAAGATTACCTGTTTGTGTGCCCTTCGTATTATGAAGGTATCTGGGGTAACTACTGTTTGCGTTCACCTGGCCTGAGAAACCTTTTGTCATGGAAGAAAAGGAGAATAAGCACCCAGGAAAACTTGTCCGTGAACTCCCTGAGCCAGGCGGCACATGTGTGTTTCTCTTTTTCAGATGTGCTCTGATTAACGAGACTGCAAACAGTATAAAATACAGAGCTCTGATAATGTGCTTTTCCTCGAGAGGAAAATAGCTTGGCAGCATGAACACAGTCATACGTAGTGTACCCAAATTACTGCAATATTCAGGAGATTTAAAAAAAAAATGCATGAATGACGTAAAACTTTATTTTCAGTGAAGCAGTTCCTC
Source organism: Mystacornis crossleyi (assembly GCA_013400655.1). Lineage (NCBI taxonomy): Eukaryota > Metazoa > Chordata > Aves > Passeriformes > Timaliidae > Mystacornis > Mystacornis crossleyi. The sequence goes on from VYZQ01061115.1 coordinate 160,460, forward strand.
AGGGGTTTATTCCTTAAAGTTTTAATGACTCGGGAAATGTAAAGCAAAAAGCTTGTCTTCCCATGTCTTAACTAAAATACAATTTCAAATGTCCAGCTTCTACTGAGAAGTGTTTTACTGACAAGAGTTTATTTCACTTCTAAATGTGTCTCCTGTATATCTTTTACTTTTTACCCATGGAGTCAGTGGTGCAAAAATATACACAATCCAGTATTTTCATGTTACGTTTCCTCTTTCACAAGTTTTAGCACTGTGGAGTTGCATTACTAACACTTTTCAGGTGTGTCACAGAAGAAATTTCAAGTCTTTCATTAAGCAGGGTGGGACAGTGTTAGTCAGAGGTTGAATGCGTGTGTCACACTTGTGTAATTTCATGTGTTCCCCTGATCCTCCATCCTGGCAAGCCGTACTCAATTGCCATTTACATTACCAAAAGTGGTCTTTTCCCACTGCTCTTCCATTGCAAGGCGTGCATAGCTTTGTAAAAACCCCCAAAGTTTGAGTAATAATAAGTGTGAATGCAGATTTTTGTGGTCCTTCAAAAAAAAAAAATCTTAACAGTTTTGTTTAGAAAACTGTAACTTGTCACAGGCCTTTCATTTTTCTACTAAATTAGTATGATACCTGAAGTATTTCACAACTTCTCTGAGATTCTCTGCAGGAATGTGTTATTCACTCCAGTGCACTGCAGGATTTGAGGGGAAAAATCCTCAAAGAAAAAAGAATCATCTGTTTTTAGTAACTAATACCACTTTCAACTGTTTCTGTTCTTTTTTTTTAGGACACTGGTGTGGGTAAATCAAGTATCGTGTGGAGATTTGTCGAAGATAGCTTTGATCCCAACATCAACCCAACAATAGGGTAAGAAACTAAATAAAGTAAATATAATTTATGCAAGAATAAAGTGAAATTACCTGAACAGATCGTTTGGGAATTCTTCGTGTGTGGCAGCTAAATGTGGTAATAAACATGACTGCAGCCTTAATTAGGCTCATGAGCTACCTCAGGACACGTAGGAGTGTTCTCAGCACTCCTGCAGCTTCCATTTTCGTGTGTAAGGTCTGGATCCATTTTGTATTGTTAATCTAAGCTAACCGTGAATAAATTACACTTCAGATGCTTCTGCTAAAGGGACGGCATGCTTTTCTCAAGCACAACCCTTACATTTCAACATCTAATTACTATGTAACTCCACGGTTTCTAATTTTTTTTTTAAGACTCCAGTACAGTAAGTCTCCTAGGTTCTTGAAGGTGGTTAACATACTAATTCAGATAGGTCTTGCCATTAATTAGTTGAAGTGTTACACATCTGTATGCAATGCACACACAAATCTAACTGCTGAAACTGTTTTTGCAGTTGGTCTCGTAGGTACGGGGGATATTTGAAAGTTGAGCCTCAGAGCAGTAACATTATTGATCTCAAATCTTTGAATGGATAGAAAGAAGGGCAAGCATCAGGAATTCTTGGAGTGGTTGGATCTCTTTATTTCTTTTGCTGTCTGTTTTTTTTTTGCTTAGCAAGTGTCTTTGGGGCTGCTTTGATCAGAAACAATTTTTGGCTTATGGGAGGACAGACTTTGCTTGATGCCAAGAGGTGTGTGGATGTGTCAGTACAATTTCCTGTCTCAGGTGTCACCCAGGCTTTGCTACAGCTTCGACCAAAAAAGGTCCTGCTGATAAAGATCAGCTGTGTCTCATCCTGTCCTTCTGAAAAATTGGGGTCCCCATGATGTCTCTCTTTTCCCTTACACCCCCTTCTTTTTTTGAATATAAATACTGACCTTGAACTGCAAGATGTCCTGTAGGAAGTGTGCTTTTGTTTAAATTTCCCTATAACGGAGGTATATTGACAGTACTGAGATTGTTGTAGTTGCTTGAAGTGACAGAGTAAAAATCTATCTTTTAACAGTCTTAACAAAATCATTCACTGGTCTGCGGATTTGCTATTTTGGTAGTTTGCTGTAGTAGTATAAATGAATCCAGACTTGCCCAAATGCAGGGGTTGTGTGAAGCTCCAGTAAGATACGCAGTCCCAAAATTTTAAGCAAATTATTTTGACTTTTTTTTATATATTTTGCATTTATTTCATCGTTGAGACTAGTAGGTGGAAAGAACAAAGTAAGGATTAGAAGAGCTTTGAGCATCTTCCGAAACTAAAGCTGAGAATGTTTGAACTTCATTCCTGGGTCTTTGAGTTCATGAGATATGATCTTGTTTCCTGTCCTGTTTTCATTCCTCTTAGAATTAGCTGAGCAATCACACTTTGTTGTTCTCAGCGTTCATTGCTCAGGTTCTGATATGGGCAGCTGCACAAGTCCTGTCAGAATTGTGCAACTTTTCCCCTCTCAGGGTGATGAGGGCACATTTAACCAGCATATACCTCTAGGTACTGCAGAATTATCTAGCCTTTCGTTATAGCATCAAAAAGGAATATAAAACTGCTTTTAGGTGCATCTTGTTCATGTAGTTAAAGTGCCTCCTTGGCTCGGAGAAGCAGCTGGGAAATTTAGTAACAAAACATTATCCCTAGTAACAAAGACATTATTCCTGCTAAAAGTCATCAAGGATAACTCCAGTTTGAAGGTTTTGTTGACCCAATTGTCAAAGAATTTCAAGAAGCATTTAACCTCTTGTCAGGTACTACTTGGGGTGGTTTAGTTGTGATGTGAATTACAGAAACACAACTGTTCGGCTGACATTTACTGTACAGGGATGTTTTGGTTTATGGAACCAAGCAAGATAAATTCAGTGAGAATCTATGATTTAGGGAGCTGTTTCCATATTGACCAGAGAATTCAGATTTGATGCATAAGCCATCTTAAGGAAGTGAAAGTCTCTGCTGTGCTTTACAAGAGATACTCCTATCACTTTGTTTTTCTTTACTCATTGCAGAAATACATCAGCTACTAAATGGTGTTGAAATGCATTGTAACTAGGCTCTTCCTTTTTCAGGATGTTGCAACTTTATATTTGGCTTCTTAAAAGACTAATTAACTTTGGAGTTTGGCACACTATTTGGCAAATGATCTGGGCTCAAGGAATGAGGAGAAGGTTACCTCTTAACGGTTGAAACATTGTGTAGCTGCTCCCTTTCCTTTTCTTTAATGTCGCTAGATAATTATCCTCTTACTGCATTGAAACATGTCCAAAGACTGCAGTTACAGTCGCTACAGAAGTGTCAGGGACATCATTAAGTGGTTCTTAGCCCCAAGATAAACTGAAGTTCCGAGTCCTGGGCTCAGGTATTTGATGTTGGTGATCATACTGAAAGACTCTCGCTGTCTGAGTCTGACTGTACGGCAAGTTCGGGCTACGACAAGAAGCTCCAGTGCCTTCAGAATCCTGTCAAAACTGACAGAAGAACAAACTTGGAAGTCTGCAATATTTTCAACTTAATCACACAAAAGGTATTCAAGTTCACAGTGTAGGATCTCGCGTGCTTAAAACAATTATGTCACCTATAGTTCCAGCTGTAGAAGGATTTGAATTTGGTGGATGTTTTTTCTAGTGAAAAATGTGTCTACAGGTAAGAGATACAGCAAAGAACTCTCTCTTGTAAGAGTAGGTCACTGAATTCATGTTCTTGTGGGAAACACATTCATTCAGCTAAAGCACATCAAATAAACCACAAAAGTACTTTGCAATATTTAACTGTAAAACATCTAGAATTTGGGCAAGGGGAGAAGCAGAGGAGAGATTTTCCTGGAGCATAGGAGAGATTTTTTTTTTGTTTGGTTTTTGTTTTTTTTTTTTTTTGGTCTTCTGGAAGTCCAAGAGCCTCTGCAAACTAAACTATGCAATGCCAGACAGGATCTGGAAGCTGTACAGGGTGCAGACAACAAGCAAGTTACTCTATTGATTTCTTTGTCCTGTTAACACCTACCAGTAGTGATATCCATCTCCTGTTTTATTCCCAAGTATGGATTTACCAGCATTTACCTGAATGTAATACAGAGATAGAAAAAACTGATACAAAGGGAAGGATTTGGCCTCTTTCCCCCCAGAAGTTTCCAGTGTGCATTGAAGTGATTGCTGTGAGGAAAGGTGTTGTTAAAATGCTGACCTTTCCGGGTTTTTTGGTCATACAGCCTATATTTTTTATCCAAAGCTTATAAACAATTAAAATTTATAATTTGCATTCATGATGTGTTGTGTTAGTTGAATTTCAGTGTCTGAAAGGAAATTTCATCCTCTGAATTTTAGCCTTTATATCTGAAACTCTTCAACAGTTTGTGTGTTTATTTGTGGGGAAAGCACTTTATTGGAATGTGAACCTTTTTTGAAAGCTCCTGGTGGTAATGAATAGCCTAAGGATGTATTTATAGTCTCAAAAAGCATGAACTGTGTATTTTTTTCAGAGCCTCGTTTATGACCAAGACTGTACAGTATCAAAATGAGCTTCATAAATTCCTGATTTGGGATACAGCTGGACAGGAGCGGGTAAGTAAAGCCAACATCTGTGGAGAAAGTTTGGGCCAGAGCTTGGGCTGCTTTTCAACTCTGCCCCCGAAAGGCACAAAGTGATCTGGTTTCACAAACATGTATTAATTAGAACACTTGTTTCTATGCAGGTTCCTTTTAGATGTGAGTGCTGTAGGAATGTTTTTATTTTTCATTGTTGTCATGATTGAAGTGTAAAGGTGAGGAAGATTACCTTATCTGTAAGATTACCTTATCTATTGTTTCATCAACTCCTCTGCTTTGGAGTTGATGGAACAATAGACTGGGTTTAGATTCACTCTAGGGGAGTGGTCTTTCCAAAGAAAACAAGGCTGGTGTGGAGGGAAGCCAGCAGCTGTCTCTAGTACCATTTCTAGTCGAGTTGTAAACGTTCAACTGCAATATTTGCAGCAGTGCAGCACCACAAGAATCAAAGTAAAATGAATACTCGTGTTTCATATTACAAGTAAGGCCTTGATTCTGGAAAAATATACAACTGCTAACACATTCTGTTAGCTTGACTGTTAGGGTTATAAATGTGAGTAGGATGTAGATTTAGGCTTTCCAAAGCAGAGTGTCAAGCAGTGTTACAGGTGATAACTGCTCTTTTATTCTTTTGTAAAGTTTTACTAATCAAATCTGATGGTGTTAGAAGCTATGTCAAGGAATCTACTTTGAAATTTAAATTTTAATTTGGTAGTTTGGGGTTTTGATCTCTGCAGCATGCATAGTTCTGAGGGAGGCAACAAAAGCTTTGAAGAAAATGACTAGTCAGATGAAATCCCAGCTAATTAATTTGCATGATTTTTACTTGGAATTTAAAAGGAAGAGTTTGCTAGAGAACTTGCTTGCTTATATATTACTGCTAACAGTGGTAGAAATTACAGTAGCTGTATTAACAGTGCTTAGTCTTGCTGTTTCTTGACTGCAAGTGAACTACTGGGAACTGCCAATTACTCATGATGAGTTTATTGAGGATGTGAGGTCACTGTGACAAAGGTTGGATTATTACTTTGGGATAACAACTGACAAACACAGCTGTACTACTTTTCAGGATTGGCTTGAAAAACAGCCCAAATAAAAAACCAAACAAACCAACAAAACAACCCCCCCAGTAACAACAAAAAAGCTTGTAAAGCCTCAGTCATCCCTATCCACAGGCACTTGCCCTTTAGGATTCCTGGTGGAGCTGAGCTGCCAGCTTTTTGGCTTGATAACAGCCTTAATGGCTAGGAAGTACCTCAAGTATATTTGTATTGTGATTTAGTGCTGTAGATTTTGAATGACAATTTATTTCCTTCACCACCGTGTAAAGCAAACTTAAGTTGTCAGGGATATTTCCCAGGAATATGTCCGATAGTATCTGTGTTATCAAAAATATCCTGAGCCCTTCCATTCCTAACAGCCAGTCAGCATTTGCTGTAAATAGTTGGTCTTAAGTGAACATCATAGCCCATTCTGCAATGTTAAAGTAATATTCTGAGAGGTAGAGTATGAATTTTTAGAGGTTGGTACTCTTAAATGGAAAGCTTTATAAACATGCCTGCCACTATTTGGCAGGAAACATCCATTACATTTTAGCATTCCAACCTGTTCACTTTAGCTGTGCAAGCAATGGGAGGACCCTGTAATATGGGTTCAGCACATCTAATCTGAGGAAGCATCTCTGTACATGACCAGCATGTTCCTGGTCTATTTTTAGACTCTCAGTGATACCTCTTTCATTTTCTTCCGTACAAGTTGCATGATATCTTTATTGAAATCAAAAAAAAGGAAGGGTGTCTTACTAGGGCTCTGACCCAGGAGCTGTGATACCTGTGAAATTTATATCCCATATCTTGAGAGAAGTCACTTGAGACCCCAGTATAACCAAGGAAATCAGTGAAATGTGAGCAAGGATGTTTACATTGGAATTATTCCATATCCTCACAGATGTTTACTCTCACTGCTGTCACAAATGTACCTGCCTGTCATGGGTTGGCCCCCTTCCTACTCTTCAGGTTGTTTTTTTTTTTCTTTTGGCTCTGTTTTTTGAGGGAAGTGATGTGGCTGCAACAGGTGTGGTAACTTCCTCTAGAACTTCATAGAACCAATCAATTAACTAATATGAATATGGCCCTGAAATCTGTAGCACAGTCTTCGGGTCATGCAACATAGCTGACAATGAATTATGGAAGGGATTCCCTTCATGGAGTAGATCTGGAATACCAAAAATGTCCACACCATTCTTGGAACTGAAATGTCTCTGCTGAGCTATGATGTGGAATGCACGGAATTTGTAGTCTTGGCTTCTTGAGGAGAGTTTGCTGTTTCCCATTGCAAAAGCCTGGCTGCAGATAGTGCTGCACTGCTCTGGGCACCCCCTTGCTCTCAAGGTGGCTGGATAGCCTTGTTCCAGAGGTGGGAATGTGCACCGAGTCACTTCCCACACCTCATTTACNTTTCATTTTCTTCCGTACAAGTTGCATGATATCTTTATTGAAATCAAAAAAAAGGAAGGGTGTCTTACTAGGGCTCTGACCCAGGAGCTGTGATACCTGTGAAATTTATATCCCATATCTTGAGAGAAGTCACTTGAGACCCCAGTATAACCAAGGAAATCAGTGAAATGTGAGCAAGGATGTTTACATTGGAATTATTCCATATCCTCACAGATGTTTACTCTCACTGCTGTCACAAATGTACCTGCCTGTCATGGGTTGGCCCCCTTCCTACTCTTCAGGTTGTTTTTTTTTTTCTTTTGGCTCTGTTTTTTGAGGGAAGTGATGTGGCTGCAACAGGTGTGGTAACTTCCTCTAGAACTTCATAGAACCAATCAATTAACTAATATGAATATGGCCCTGAAATCTGTAGCACAGTCTTCGGGTCATGCAACATAGCTGACAATGAATTATGGAAGGGATTCCCTTCATGGAGTAGATCTGGAATACCAAAAATGTCCACACCATTCTTGGAACTGAAATGTCTCTGCTGAGCTATGATGTGGAATGCACGGAATTCACAGTCTTGGCTTCTTGAGGAGAGTTTGCTGTTTCCCATTGCAAAAGCCTGGCTGCAGATAGTGCTGCACTGCTCTGGGCACCCCCTTGCTCTCAAGGTGGCTGGATAGCCTTGTTCCAGAGGTGGGAATGTGCACCGAGTCACTTCCCACACCTCATTTACACACACACACCTTATTTCTTCTCTCATTTCTCCTCCACCGAGTTAAATTCATAGGAGGTCTCTTACGGTAATGAGGATTTTTGCCTTCTTACCTAACAGTTTTGAGTTTCCCTGCATAATTACAATATGTTGTCTTAATTCTGTCGAAACACAAATTGGAGGCTGGGGGGCAAGCTGAAGTCTTTGGAAAATTTGGAAAAGGAAAATCCAGTGTTTCTGGTAACATCTGTTTTGTTAATGTATTTTATCTGCCGACTGCTCTTAGGTGGAAAAAAGTATCTAAGTGTTAGCAGACAGGAAATGAGAGTAATACGAAATCAGCAAGTGAAAGTTGGTTTATTCCCAATGTAAATAGTGAAATAATCAAAAACCCAGGTTGCAACCAGTCCAAGTGGTGGTTTACCAAATATATTTCCCTTTATATTTTAGTACTTAGAAGGAAGAGAGGGATTATGTCCCAATGTGAACTGAGTGCCTGCCCATGTTTCCCTTTCCCACTATTAAATATTTTTATATTCTGAACCTTGTGTTCAAAATCCTATTTTCAAAATAGAATTTGAGAGCCAAATGTAAATGGTCTGGAATTCTGCTTTATAGCAAGATTTTTATGATTTATTATATTGCTCTCAGTTGAACTGTACTAAGCAAAAGGAAATTGGTATTTTATTAGAAATGAATAAGCCTTTATGAAAAACTGTACCCAATTCATTATTTTTACCCTGAGTAATAAGATGCACAAAAGCTTTAAATCATATCTGCTTACACTTAG
>VYZQ01061115.1:169540-217923 GCA_013400655.1 Mystacornis crossleyi
AAAAACCCAGGTTGCAACCAGTCCAAGTGGTGGTTTACCAAATATATTTCCCTTTATATTTTAGTACTTAGAAGGAAGAGAGGGATTATGTCCCAATGTGAACTGAGTGCCTGCCCATGTTTCCCTTTCCCACTATTAAATATTTTTATATTCTGAACCTTGTGTTCAAAATCCTATTTTCAAAATAGAATTTGAGAGCCAAATGTAAATGGTCTGGAATTCTGCTTTATAGCAAGATTTTTATGATTTATTATATTGCTCTCAGTTGAACTGTACTAAGCAAAAGGAAATTGGTATTTTATTAGAAATGAATAAGCCTTTATGAAAAACTGTACCCAATTCATTATTTTTACCCTGAGTAATAAGATGCACAAAAGCTTTAAATCATATCTGCTTACATGGAACTAATACATGCAGTTCACCCTGCACTTTGATGGAGAGTTCTGGTTGCTGGATTAGTTGTCTTGGCTTTTTTTTAACTGGCAGAATATCCCACTGTTCCTAAGAATGCTTCATTGATATTTTTGATGCAACTTGATCCTGTTCTTTATCACTTTTTTTAGCCCTGGATTCATAAGGCTCTGTCCACACAAAGGTACAGGCCCTACGAAGCAAACAGACCTGGTGGAGATTTACTTCTGAAAATCACTGCAGCCTTTTATCTAGAGCGTTCCTCAAAGCTCTGCTTGCAACAGGGCACATAGCTGTGGGCTTTTGCAGTTTTTAGTTTTAAACATGCTTCTAAATTTGAGGGGAAAACTGAAGCAAAGTCCTTAAAGCCATAAGTTAGATTATGAAGAAATCAGCATTTCTAGCATTTAAGACTGATGATTGATCCATGGGGCTAGAGGTTGACAGCAGCTTCTGAACATTTCAGATCAACATTAATAAATGCTAGTTTTCTTGATATTTTTTTCTCAGTCAGAGTTGACCTTGCTTCTTCCTGCATTTTTGCCCTGGTTTGATGTTTAAAGTTGAGCAAGCACTGTGTAGACAGTTAAGTGAGAGGTTCTAATCTAGGCAAAATAAGATCAAGTTTGCCCTCGTGCTGTTTGCAGTAGGTGAGCTGCTGAGCCCCACACGATTTACGGCCTGGCCTTTGGAGAACAATGCCTTCCTGGGAGATCATGTGCTCTACTGCACAGACTAGTTGTGACTGCAAAGGAAAGTTTTCCACTGCTGTGATCTTGGTTTTCACTTTTTTCCATGGTAGTAATAATGACAGTGAGGTTCTGGAGGCCGGTGGAAGATCAGGTTTATGCTGTCTGCTCTCTTTCTTCCAGTTTCGTGCTTTAGCCCCGATGTATTACCGAGGGTCAGCAGCAGCCATTATAGTGTACGACATCACAAAAGAGGTAAGAAACTTGATCTTGCCCCAGACTGCAATTTCTGGGGTTTTTTATTTGTGTCATGGGCCAGTTCTGACACTTAATTTCTTAATTCCTTCTGTCTTTCTTTTTTTTTTTTTTTTTTTTCCCCACATTAGGAAACTTTCTCAACGTTAAAGAACTGGGTTAAAGAGCTTCGCCAGCATGGACCTCCCAACATTGTTGTAGCTATTGCAGGAAATAAGTGTGATCTTAATGATGTCAGGTAAATAACTCTTCTCAGTTTTGAGGATTTTCCTTAAGCCCTAGTGTTAAATATTTGAAGATTTTAGAGCAGCTGGAAGGTATAGAACAATTTAGGCTGTTCTGCTCTAGTGTTGTAGTTTCACAAGGGGTTTGAGCTGATTCTGCTGTCAGAGGACATGGGGTTTGAGCTGTTTCTGCTGTCAGAAGATGTGGTTAGTCTGCCCTTGGATGGTCTCACCCACTTGCTCCCCTGTGCTGATGTCAGTACACATGTGATTGGGCAGTAAATTGGGCTGTAAAAGGGATCCAGTTTAAAACTAACCCTTAAAAAAAAAAAAGAAAACTGACCCAAGTATATTTATTTTTCTCACACCATGAACACTTGCTGGCATAACGGTGTGGGGATAGCAGGGTTAGGAATGAGCAGTTTACAGGGAGACAGGATTACCTTTTCTGGTGGCAGTGCCAAGTTACACAAACCTAAACTGCCTGTGAAACTATAGTGTAATAGAAGCTGTTTACCTCACTTTACAAGAAGTGCCCCTGTCAGTCTGTAGCACCTCATTTTGTTAGGAAAAACACCAAGCCTGTTGGAAATCATTGTGTAGGTTTTTCTGACTTGCTTGTTCAGGTGCCTTCCTTCCCTGCCTAAATATTGGGGTGGAATTGGCTGTGGCCAAAATAGTTGCAGGGAGCGGGAAAGGCTCTTGAGAAACTTTATGAACAGCCAAACTTTCAGGAAGGCATGTACTAAAAACAAAAGAAGGCCTTTTTTATTGATGTCCTAGTTAAATAAGCCAAAATTTAGAAAGAAGGTGTGTGTAAACTTCTTGGGTTTAGGTTTCACTGGAAAAGGCACCACAGCTGGTGTCTCAAAGGAGGCAGCTGGTTATATGTTTAAAGAACCACTGCAAAGGTGGCTCTGAGTATGGTTTTACAAATTGTTAATACCTAGAAGTTATCTAGTGAGCTCTAATAACGTTCATTAGAAGTAGCATGTCTTTTGAAGGAAATACGGTGTAAAATTACTTAGGACAGAATTCAGTCTCACGTGCTCAGCTGGTATCATAAGTGTAAACTTTGCTATTCAAGCTAATGAGGAAGATTCCTTGTACTTTAATCAGAGGCAATATTTGAGTCACTAATCCAAGTCCATGCTCTTGATATCTTAAAGTCCCTCATTACTGGAAGTAGCCTGTGTATTGTAGAAATTGTATGTAAAGTGATACAACATAAAGTCCAGACCTCCCTACAGCTGCTGGGGTTTGTATTTTTCATTTTTTTTAAGGCAAGATACAAAATCATCAACTTGCCTACTTTGGGGTGCAGAATAACTTTTACACTTCTGTATGCTCAGTATAAAAATATTCCTCTTTTATATCTACATCTTGATGCAAAGTAAATGCTGCACTGATGATTTGTGCAGTGTTGGGAGGTGCTTTGGTTTTGTAAACTGTCACGAGAAATGCCCAGGATCATTGGAAAGAATGCTTTAGGATCTTCTGAGGACATCTAACGCTGGGGGGGTGAATAACACCTCAGAAGGATTGACTGCAGACCTAAGCTTAGAGCACTCAAGACAAAACCACTGCAGTGTTGTCAGATGGATTAAGGCCTTGGGTAGTTCAGGACTGTGCTTGTACCTCAGGGCAGGGAGACAGCAGAGAGTAAAGAATGAGCATCAGCTTCAGCATGAGGGAGCACTGTGCTGCCAAACAGGGGAAATACTCATTACAGGAGACACTTCAAAACTTAATCTGTCCCTCAAGGTTTTGAGTAATGGGGTTCTTTTGCATTCATGGATTTTTCTTTGCTTTTTTTTTTTTTTCCAGAGAAGTCATGGAAAAAGATGCTAAAGACTATGCAGATTCCATTCATGCAATATTTGTAGAGACAAGTGCGAAAAATGCAATAAACATTAATGAACTCTTTATAGAAATTAGTAAGTATTTAAACAGTTAATGTACTTTCTTCTCCAAGAAGTTCAAGTAGAAATTTGATTTCTATGTTACTTTTTGTGTTGTTTGGGTGAGAATATACTGACTTAAATTTGTTACAATCTGACATGACTACAAACTGCAAAATGAGCTGAATGATTTTCTGGTCATCTAATGACCTCTAAATATTCTGTCTAGAGATTTTCAGCCTCTTGTGATGCTGCTGGATAAATAGCAAGGAGAGTACTCATGTCAGAAGTCAGTGTCATCTTACCATGTCTGTTACTGAATGTTTCAATTAGTACTTCCAAGGTTATGGAAGGGAAAGGAAACGGCATGAGGAAGACCCAGACTTTATACATCTGAGAAAAGGAATTAAGTTCTCACTCTTAGTGCTTGTACTTAGGCTAGAAAAGTGTGTTTTTAAAAATGCAAGAATTCATAAATGCCAGATTACTGCATGGGGAATAGCAACTACTGCATGTAGATTTTCCACAAGTATGTTTGTGGTACCTTGGGGTTTTTTTATATTAAATTGCAAATCTTTTCTGTCCCATTTGTGGTGAGGACAACAATGGTACTTTTTATGTGTATTAATAAAAAGCAGACAGTATTCCAAAGTGAATTGTATGCAGTATTATTTGGAGGATATGTGTCAAGTAGCAGCACCAGTGTGCAGGTATGTCAGCCTGTTAGTGAAAAGAGGACTAACTACAGAAACATCAGCCTTAAGAAAAAAAATAGGGTCTTATAGAATCCGTTGAATATATTGAAGCTGATGGAAGAAGTATGTGCTGTAGGTTAGCCTCCTGATTTACTGACTTAATAGTTGATCTCTAAAATTGATCTTGAATAAATTATGGGGAGGAAAAAAAATCATAAATCCTCCTCAGAAGAGAATGCTCAACCAGGAATGGTCCATTTTACAGACTGATGGGATGACTAAAGCAGCTCTCTCTACAAGCACTCCTTTGCTAAGCCCGATGCAGGTGATCTGTGGAAATACAGGTCAAGGTGGTTGTTCTCAAGCTATTCCAGATGGTATTGCATCCTGCAGAGTATTCTCCAAGTGCTTTTACAGCTCAGCTGGCCGGGTCTAGAAGAGCCTGAAGTGTAACCTCCAAGTGCCTCTGCTGTCCTTTTGCGCAGCCGTCCCTCGTACAGACATAACACAGACTGCTGCTGCCATCGTGCTGGGCAGGAATGTCATCCCTAGTGACCTACAGCTAATTGAAGACACATTTTTGTATACAGAGCATACCCCGGATGCTTAGAATTAGTTTCAAGTATAACATTTCCTATAAATTTCCTTTTCCTGCCTCCTTGTAGGTCGCAGAATTCCATCCACTGACACCAACCCCCCGTCCAGTGGGAAGGGCTTCAAACTTCGACGACAGCCATCGGTGACAAAGCGCAGCTGCTGTTGACTGACCCCTTAGAAAATCAAACTTGTTTATACAGTAGGTGGTCTTGGAAGTTAATAGTTCATGTTGGGTTTATATTATCAGTCTTAGATCTTTATCTGCTGGTGTTCATACACCCGAGGTCCCCGAAAAAGGGACCGGCTCATCTGACACCCGTACGCACGCAGAAAAGACTGCAGTCGTCAGGGCAGCCTGCTGGCTTCCGCAGCGTGCAGTGTCTCTTGCATTCAAAGGGAATCCATCATCACTTTTTTGGCCTTGCTTGATTGGAAGGTGACTACATGGACGGTAGAAATGAAATGTTTTCATAGTTTTGTAATCAAGGTTTCGGGAGGTTTTTTGGTAAAAAGGGAAATGAGCACTTTCGTGGGAGATTGGGTTCGGAGGAGTCTGGAAGTTAGATGTCATTTCTTTCTTTTCTTCAGTGAGCCTTATTTTCAATTTTGGTGTAGCTAATCCAAAGTATGATGGGACAGTTAATGTGAGATGGCTACAGAATAAGCAGCTGAAGACAAACGGTAGGCAAATGAGTCCATCCAGTCCCCAAATCCCATTTGCACTTTTTATTTAAAGATGATCTGCGCTGGGGGTGGGGACACAAGCAACAGATCTTAAACCACAGACAATCTTCTTTCTCATGCTGACTGTAATCACTTTAAGGCAAACTGATATGCTTATAGGCATCTTTGTGTTGCTACAAGTTTTTTTTTTAATATTAAGATGTTGGTTGAAGAAAATTACTTGTAGATCTGACTAAATTAAGTGGTTACTGACTAAAAAGAGATGCTGTAAACAGATGCTACCAGTGGTTCTGATAAGACCTACAAGTTTTTGGGGAAAGCTTTTAATTGCTTGGCTTGTGTAAAGTGTTCATATTATATTTATGAGACCAGTGTTTAAAGTGTTATAAATTATGTAAAAACAGTAAAAAATAATACAATCTTCTACACTCCTTCCATTCCACACCTAGGGATAAACTCTTGGGGAATCTCCATCAGGGTTTTTTTCCTGCATTTTAGATATTGTCACTGTGAGTTATCCAAAGGCAGATGAAATTCTTTCTCTTTCAATGACATTTGAAAGGGCCAATAGAGAATCCTGTTGGGGCAGCACGAGGCCTGTCTGTTGAACAAGCTTTCATCTGGGGTGCACCCAGTCTTTCCTATTTTGGGCACAAAAATACACATAGGAAGTAACTTTAAGACATGTGGTAATGTAGATCATTACCTCTTGGTTCCTGGGGTTTTTCATCTGTGAGGGTTTTCAGCAGATCGATGTTTAGCTTATTCTGTACTGGGTTTAGTAGGCTTTCAATTAAACTATAGGTTGACCATACCTGTTTGTGCTATTTTATTTATTTTTATTTTTTGTTTCATACCAGCACTAGTGAGAACCTTTTATACTTTTTGAAGAAAAAGAGCTTAATAGACTTGAGTATATACTAAAATATGCTGTTTAGCTTTAGTATCAAACTGAGGTCCATGATGATGCTTATTCTTTTTTTTTAATCTGGTTTTCTATCATCTCAAGTATTTTCTCTGAAGGAAATGTAAGAAAATTTGTAAGAAATGAAAAGGGCTTGTACTTCAGATTCATTTGTGTTAGTGAAAACTCTCGGAGAGCTGGAGCAAAACAGGCAAACTGGTACAGTGAGGTTTTTGGACGGGTCAGTGAGTTTAATGATATTTGGTGACTACATTTTTGTCATGCCTTTTCCTTACCCTGCCTGCACTGCCAATTCTGCCTTCTTTGCCACAATCCTACAGGCTCCATGCTTCTAGAGAGCCAAAGAAATCCAACTTCCTGGGCATGCCTCCTACTCTCTCTGCAGTTCTGATCTTGAATTAGTGCAGGTAATGAACACATGGAAAGAGCCAGTGTTTCAGACTGTCCAAACTGCCAGCCCTGGAGTGAGGCTGCTTTTTTAACACTTGCCTATTTAAAAAGACAGACGGTTGATGTAAGTTCTCCTGAGTCAAGATAAGTGTTTATTGATCACTGGCCCTGCTGAAAGCTGGAATGCAATCCTCCCTGCATGAGATGCACATGCTCATTGTTTCATTTTTGGTGGAGAAAAATGGTTTCTTTTGTATTAATAATTTGTTAGGTCAGCTGCTTTCATCTTGCGCTAGGCTTGCTGGAGTTGATTATATTTTGTCCTAACATAGCTTCTCTGTTTGGAGATACATTGGTATTGGAATGTTTGGAGTGCTGATTATCAACCATTCCAGCTAAATTTTTAATAACTTTTTTCCTGGTAAGAAGTTGTTAAAAAAGCTCAGGATTAAAATTTTATTCCACCATGTCTTTCTGTCTAATGAATGGAGCTCATGAGAGAGACTAAACTTTCAGATCCTGCCAAAGGGAATTACACAATCTCAGAATGGTTCAGGTTGGAAGGGACCACAGTGGGTCATCTGCTCAAGCAGGGTCATCCCAGAGCACATTGCACAGATTAATTTCTGCAGAACAAGTTTGAAAGGGCAAAGTGTCATGTATGTAAAAATGTAACGAGGTGTATGTTATATCATTGATCCAGAGCATTTTTTAGCTGAAAAAAGTATGACTATTGCAACTTCTAAACACCACCAGTTCTTTCTCAGGAAAGTTACAGAATTGAACAAAAATATAATTTGATAAATGCTTCTTAAGCTTTGGAGCAACTTGAATGTGCTCTCCAGGTTTTGGAAGGTGTCTTCATATGACCCTCTATTGCAACAGTCACTTAGCTGACTTGCCAGGCTCCTAATCTGTGCTGTAGGTAGTTTTGTAGGATATTTTGTATACTGGCATATCAAGTGCCCAAGCAGGTGAAATTTGGAAGCTTACATTTAATAACAAGAGCATCTAGTAATCACACTACTGAAAATTGCTATAGGTGCTTTGAAAAGTTCTAAGGCAATTCTAACAAATTTTGCTTCCCTTCCCTTGCTGCCGTGAAGGGAAAGCCTTGGTTACTAGGCCCAGCAAATCAGTGCACTTCAGATCCCTGCTGACATCAGTGAGACACTTCCTCTACGTGCTGCAGGCTCAGAGAGTTGATGGTTTAGAGGGATGTCTTGTGCAGGCTGGAGTCTTTGATGTGTTGCTTTACATTTAATGCTACCAGCCTGCTCAAGAAGGATTATTCACTTGCTTGGGAAGAGAGTAAGAGGAGAGGAGACAGGACCTACTTATTGATTTGGAAGTCTAATCCTTTAGCCTGGTTGCGGGAGAACTACATTCTTGGTGAAAGCTTCATTTTAATTATCAAAAAGTAATTCATGGTGAAAATCTTGAATGGTTTAAAAGTTGGCCTCAGCAAGGTTTTTTGGTTACACTCTTAAGCTGAAATTATTCCTTAACATTAGTGTTAAGTTCCAGTGTAACACATTATTAGTTGGGAAAGGCAGCTTTAGCAGTGATGTTTGAATGACTTGCTTGTGGAACAGCCTTTAGTGTGTATTTAGGATGGTGGAGGCTATTTGTGGTGTGCTGTGTCAGCAATCTGCAAAGACTATCTTGGGAATGGATGATTTGCAGGACAGAAGCTGTCAGAAGAGTGGAGCTGCTCACCCTGGGGTGAACCTCACTCAGCAGCAATAGCTACAGACAAGCAGGGCAAAATCATCTCCAGCATGAGGAGAACCTGCATAATTCACTGGCTTCAACTTCTACACTCCTTACCTTGTACAAAGGCTTCTCATATCTCTCCTGAATACTGGCAGCCTCTCTGAAAGGCTTTTTGGTTCATAGTTGAGAGAGAAGGAGAAACTTTCTCAACTTTTCTAGCAGGAAGTCATTTTACAGCCACCTGAGATGGTTTGTACATCACAAGTCAGTTACTCAAAGCAGGAGAACTGTGTACGTGGATTTAAGCCTCTAAAAATCTGCAAAAAATTCCCTAAAGAAATCTGTTGATGTTTTATGCTCGGATCCCATCTCTAGTAATAGATCACAGCCTAGTGATGGTTGGTGACAGAAGATTTACAGAAATATGATGATGGTGTGAATTACCAATGTAAGATGGAAATATAGGTTCTAGTGTTTAAAAAGTCACATTAGCCTTCCTTTGAGTCATATGGCTCCAGCTTGTCAAAAAGGAATATGCTTGAAAATACATATTTGTATATAATACAAAAATTCAGGTGCCAAAACGTAATTCCCTAAAATAATTTAGGTCTTCTGACACCAGTGTTTCTGAAAAATCCCTTCTGATATCTGAAGGTCTCAAAAATCTGAATGCAAACCACTTCTTGCTCAGCTTCAGTCAAAAATGCACGACTTGGAAAAAATCAAACAAGCATTACAGATTTTATCCCTGAAGTGTGACAGATAACAAATCTTTCAAGGGATAGAAGACTATCCTGAAGTCCAAGAATACTGACGAGTTTAGCCTCTGACATGTAAAAATGATCCTAGGGTCAGCTTTTTCCTCCTTTGCCGCCTCCATTTCCTTCCACCCCACCCAACCCTGAATTTTTAGTGTTGTCAGAGTGTACATGCTATAAAGAGCTATTCGGAAATACTTAGAAAAAGTTCTAATGGCTGAGAGTTACTTGGTGCTCCCTGTTTCACATGGACAATAAGGCAGTAGGATGACTTCTCAGTCTAGAATAAAGACTTCTAAGAAGAAACAATTTTGGTGTTCCCGTTACATCAACCTGCAAATTGATGTTCTTAAATTTTTGCTTAAACACTAACTATAAATTTTTTTTAAAGAGTTAATTACCTTTGTAAAGGTTTTCTTCTTTTAAGAAGGTCGGGCTTTGCTTTGCTTGGTTTCTGTTGATGTTTTCACATTCATATTATTGAACAAACCAACTGCTACTCCTTTTTCAAATGTTGAAGGACACAGACCACTCTTCTTCATGCTCTTCATCACTGTGGCCGTGATACTCCATCCAGTTGTTGCACTTGAATATTCTGTAACTCTGACACCTTGCTGGATTCACCGCTACTATCTCGCCTCACTTTTACTCATGTTACAGCATGTATTTTCTATTAAATCCATTATGTTTTCGTGGCAATTTGTTCTTTGTTTCCTTATGGGATTTAGACAAGAGTGGGTGGTGAGTGTCTCTTTTGCCACAAAGTTTTACAAGTATCTGTCACAGCAGCAAATATTTGTAAGGAAAATGGTAATTCATTAGCACAGCCTTATGAAACTGTTACAGCAGCTGAGACCTGTGCCATGACTGTATTTTACCACATGATGGAGGCTAAAAGCACATTCACCTGGAGAAGCAAGTTATTGTAAGCCTCCAGTCAACTCTTCTGTATTTTAACTTTCTTTCTTGTACTTCCTCTTTCTGAATATTGTGCATCCAACACTGACACTGTGACAGGGAATTAATTGATTTAAGGCACAGAAATGAATTGCATTTCTGTAGCTGAGACACTTAAGACTTCCTGGCAATCTTCCCACTGGTACCCCCCACACTGAGGACAATGAAGGAAAAAAAGGGTTTTTTTCTGAATGAGAAATTGCATTTGTGTGTTCGGGACACAAAAATAACCTGATATGCGTAGAGCTCTTGCAGTGTAGTAAATGTTTGCCTGTAAAATTAGGTGTGAAGGTTAACCTTTGTATCAGCAATTCTTTTCACTCATAACAACATTCTGCCTTTCCATTCTAGGATGGGGTTAACCTGTTACAAGGGTTGAAAGGTCTGTGCCTTCTTACTATATTCTCTCTTACTAAAACAAACTTAAGCCGCTCAAAGTTACAGAGCATTTGCAGCACTGTAAACTGCACAAGTTTCCAACCATTGCTTCACTGCATGAAGTGTAGTCAGATTACTAGTGATGAAATATTGTAGTGATGAATTCCCAAGCTTATGAATGTTTTGAGACTTTTTTTTAGTCTTCTCTTGGGCTGGTCCTGAGAGCGTGTACAGGTTTGTCTGTATTGTTGGTTTGTAGATGCTAATGAGGAAAACCAGGCTTTTGTTCTCTCCTTTTTGTTTGAATTGTTACACTCCCATATAGTGCATAGAATGCAAATAAAGAAATGTTGATTTGGCATAATGTAAACAGCCTTTTCAGCCTAAGCATTCATAATAAACTTTTATAGTGTAATAACACGCTAAATCACTACCAGTCTGATGTATTGTGCAAAAAAAAAAAAGGTGTAAACATTTTATTAATAAAAAGCTTTGTTTATAAATATGCTGGCTTGTTTATAAATGCTTCCAAAATTCTCCACATCTTAAAAAACAGTCTCTATAGCAATATAATTATAGAAGAGGAATGTAAGCAACAGCTTACGTGTACAAATGACTGCAATAGCTGTTTTCCAGAAGTCCTGACTACTGGTGTTCAGAAACTGGAGCTTTTCCCTCGTTTATGTACACACAGACAAAGGCAGAAGATTTTGTGCAAAGAAGGGATGGGGGGGAAACAGCAGAGAGAATGCAGCTTTTGTGTAACACTTCCTTTCTTTGCAGCACCACGTCTGAGAAACTGCAGGCCACACACAGTCCCGTCGAGCAGGGCAAGGCCCGACAAATTCTAGCAGGGCCAAGTTATTGAATACATTGCTTTTACCTTAGGCTGCGTGAAATGCACACTTCTCCACTGCTTAGGCCAGGTTTCCATCAATCAAAACTAAAGTGCTTTTAATATCTGCATAGTGTTGTGGGGCCTGTTGTGCTGGGAAGGGATCTTCTCCTGTCTGTTCGTACAGCCAGCTGGTTGGTAGCTTGCTTTTTTTAAACCACTGCTCTGCTGCTTATGTAGTACCCAAAAATATGGAGTTGGCTGCAGTTAACTCGCTTGTCTTACATGGTGCTTAAAAGATGTGGCTTTGTTGTTTCATTTGGGGTACACTTCTAACACGTTGAGTTAGTAGCAGCCTTCAAAAGCTAAAAAAACAAAAAATTCCTGTTTCTGAACTTTTTCACTTGAAAAGGTTGGATACAAGCTTTTACCAAGCAAGTGGCTGCAGTTCTATGCAGGAACCACAGACTGTGTCATCTTTTGTTTAACAGAGACCTGGAATAAGTTAAATTTATTGTTACCTGCTATTTTGAAGTTAGCCTATTAGATGTGAGCAAACTGCTTTTGAAGAGTGTCAGGTGGGTTTGTCTAAGAAGGCAGGAACGTGCATTGGGGAGAGCATAAGAAGGGTAGACACAAGGAATATGCTGAAATAGAGAGAAAAGGACATTTGCATATGTTTGCATAGGGAATCTGGGGAGCTAAATGCAAACCACCTGATTTGCACACACACAATGAGAATGTTTCACTTGGATCAAGTCTTTCGTAGCTTCTAAGGCAGAAGTTTTGCAACAGATAAACTTGTTCTTTAAAATTGTTTCAGTACAAAGCTTTTAGGTGCTCTCCAGCGTTTCCCTGTAGTGTTCATCCCAATTTTCTCCTGTTAATCAAAAACCCATGTGGGCAACAAGTTGCCTTTTAGTCTTGTGGCCGAATTGTTCCCAGAGAGGGCTGTGTGTGGAACAGGGATGTGGTACTGCAGGTGGCCTCCACGGCCACCCATTTCAGTGAATCTGACCACTCCAACATTGAATGTACACACGTTATTTACATGCAACAAAAACCTGACAAGCTACCTTCATTAGACTTCATAAATTTTCAACTTCAACAATGCTGTGCTTTATAAAACCTTCAGCCTGGATGAAAACGTGGGCGAGTCCTTCAAATACAAACAGGTAAGTTCAGAGCTGCCAATTAGGTCAAGGTGATACATCTTGGCAAATCCTTTAAGACAAGGATCATCAAACGCTTCAGGGGGTTCTTTTTACTTCCTTCAGGAAAAGTAGAACTCGGAAAGGTCTGGGCAGCAACACTTAATAGTTGTTTACTTTAGGGTTTTTTATTGTGCATGACTATATGCTGTGTAAAGTTTTCTTACTCCTCCCCTTTAGTTTGCAATTAACTTACAAATATGTATAAAGTTTGTCTTTTCTACTAATTACTGGTCCAAGAATGCCTCCCTTACAAAGAGAATACGTTTATAAAATAAAACCTCAGACATTAGGTGAAGGAAGGTAACCTTCCCACAGTAGCAGCCAAGAAAGCTTAAAAGTATGAGTGAACTCAATTCTCTCCTGACTTGAGATCTAAAATGTTATGACATAGCCTGTAGTTCAGGCTAAAAATTACACACACACCCCCACCTCAAAGAGCAAAAATTATAAGACCATCCAAATCTAGTTTCCTGGAAAAGAAAATGCACCCCTTTAGGATGTTATGTGACCGTTCTTTCTCCAAAAGAGAAGGAATTTAAGGAAGAAGAGCAGTGTTGCCCTGCAGTGCTGAAGCTTAACAAAAATCAGTCCCACTGTCCTGGCTGGGAGGAGTTGGCAGGTTTCACTTGTGTTATGCAAAACTAAGAGTTTTGCACTAAATGCACGTATGGGTTTGGTTTGGCATGGAATGAAAGACGTCTCCGAACAAAAAGGATGAAATGGGATTGGAGGTAGTAAAGCACATGAGCAGAAAAACAGGGATTGTGGGGGACAGGAGCAGCTGAAGGTGTGGTACAAACACTGCAGATGTGCTCAGGCAGTGAATGCCACTGTCCTGCCTAGGGGTGTTAATTTTAACATACACATCACTCATTTGACATGGTTCTTAGTGTCAGAAAGGAGAACAACTCTCTTGTTATAATTCTAGATCTTTTAAACTATCTTAAGCATTTTTGGCATGTATTAAGTCAAACAACATGATACAAAGAATTTGCGTGAGGGGGAGGTGCACTGCTGTCACGTAGATTGTACTGGTGTGAGAAAATGAATTTTCACAACATTTTAACATTTTTATTCACCTCTCACCTGTTTGCTCATCAGCCCTGCCTAGGACCAAACATAACCATGTGTTTTGAGTTGCTGTTCTTTGGAAGTTTTTTTATTTCTGTAAATGGCATCTCCTCCTGACGTCCTGCATGTATAAAGTCCAGTATGTATGTATATCCAATGAATGTACATAAATTACCAGTTTTTAAGACCAGCTGGTAACAGGGGCATCCCAAACTCCTGCCTCTGACAGGTTACAGCGATGCTTTATAAATTCTTAGCAACTTCTCAAATTTTTAAAACAACCTGAGGAGGGGAGCAAAAAGCGTAGTTTTGCTGTAATTACACTGGCCTAGGGGTATCAATAAAGCAGCACTTTATATTAAACCATGCTGTAAATTTAAAATATGTTTTAAACCACTGGAGTAAAACCCAACCAACCAAAACTAAACAAACAAAAAAATCCCCAAAACACAACCACCAGAAACCACCCCAAAACAAACAAACAAACACACACAAAAACCCCAACGCGCAACCCAGAACTTTAGTTACTGTTAAGAAAGGGGAGGAGGGATCTCTTAAAATCTGAGGTGACCTGAAGTTCTGGTTTTATTCATTAAAAAGCGAGTATTTCCTGCAGCTCGATAGCAGTTCCTAGGGTTGCCTTGGCGCTGTAATGCTGCGCCCCGAGCCCTGCGGCCGCGGGAGCTCCTCCTTTCCCCGGGAGCGCTTCCCTGCCCTTCCCCGTGCCTGGCCGGAGATGCCGGCGGCGCTGGAAGCCGGGAAGGGGCGGCGAGGGGCCCGAGGGCTTCCCCTGCAGCCCTGAGGTCACCCGGAGTAGAGGCCTAAAATAACACGCTGCTCCTGGATAACAAGGCGTTTATTACAAATCACTCTTTCCAGTCACGATTAAACGTTATTTATTAGCCCTCTTTCTTCCCGTAAGGCTCCGGGGAGGCACCTCCAGCCCCAGGAGCGCCCGAGGAGCGCCGGCGCGGGGCCTCCCCCCGCGGCCCCTCACGGCGGGGCCGGGTTCACGTCAGCCGCCGCCGCAGCCTCTCCGCGGGCCCCTCCGTGCTGCATCATCCCGCCTCCCGCCCGCCCTGCCCGGCAGCGTGTGCGCCNCCGGCCGCCGCCTTCCCCGGCCGGCAGCGGGAGCACCGGGCTGTGCCCGGCTGACCTTCCCGGGGGCGGCGGCCCGCGAGAGAGGGGGGGACCCCGCGGGGCAGCGGCGGGAGCAGGGGTGCGTTCCCCCAGGCCCCGCCGGGGGTGTGCGCGCCGCCCCGGCCGAAAGATCTGGTGCTGTAATGTAGGACAGCGATGTCCGTGAGGTAGGACTGGGAACCCAGGTGTCACAAACCCTAGGAACGGATAAAGGACCTAATCAAAAGACAGAATCAGGAGATTGCTAGCTATGCTGCTGTTTAAGTGCTCTGCGTGGCTCTTCGGTATAAAATCTAGAGGGAGGAAGGATGTTGGGAATACGATAAGGAATAAGGGTTTCTTCTGTAACACGTCCCAAGCACTGTGGGCTTGCAATCATGTCTCTGGCTAAAAACACGAGGCCTCTGGCCAGGTGCTGGGCAGCACTTCCTGGCTTTTCTTGCTTATTATTATTATTATAATTTAGCAAGCCATTTGGCTAAATAAGTCACGAATAGTCTGCCTGTGTGAAAATCCATCCTTTAAATAAAAGTCTTGAATGGATTTGGGCTTCCACTGGCTCTGAAATTCCTGTCTTGCAGCCTGACAGCACAGCTGTAATACAATATTCTGGAATTACAAATAAGCAATCAGCAAGTTTATTTATGCGACCAGAGTCAGAGGTGTTTTGTAGCGTTGTTTGATTTTCTGGCAACTATGCTTTAAAAAAAAATAGGGACTCATTTATTGGCCTCTGGTAAAATTAATACTCCTTTAAAAAAAAGCTCATGTACATTTTTAAGTGTAGAGGAGGTCTTTACCAGTTTTTATTAGTAAGTATATTTGAACTAATAATATGAAATGGGGTTTATCAAACAGCCCGTTAATAAACACCGGGGGGAATGAATATATCTTTGTTGTAAGCTCTAAGTTGTTATGGCAGCAGTATCAAACATGCTTAAGAGGGAAACTATTGTTTTGACATTCTTTATGTTAAGTATGATTAGATGAAATTCAGCTCTGGTTCTGGGTAAAAATTGCTTTCAGCAAACAAGCAGATCCAAGCTCAGGTGGGCAAAAAGTGGGGCCTTAATTGGCACTGCCTTGCTAATGAGACATAATTATGGTTCAGGGTTTGTTTTTCTTTCTTCACTTCATCACAGGTAGATATAAACCTTGCCAGACTCTGTTTTTTCTTGAAGTAATGATAATTTGTCAGGCTGTCTTTCTTTCAGATGAGGTTCTGGGCTAAATAACCAGTAGCCATTGAAGTTAAATCAACTTAAATCATAGCACTTTTGGTTGCCAGATCTTTGGCCCGCAACACATACTCCTTATGACATAAAATGCTACTTGACTAACTGCAGCTATTAAATGGCTTAGTTTCAAAGTACACTTAAATATTAATGTTCAAACAGACTTAATGCTGCAGGCAGCATTCATATGCTTTGGCAATAGCTCTGCCTTACAGCCCTTTCTAGCAAGCAGTGCTGACTGCTGTCCTTCAGTCAGGAAACACCAGGTACGAGTATTCATGAAGTAAATTCTGCTCTAAGCATTTCTTGCCCTGCTGATCTTGTGATGACATACTGCCTGGTGATAGGGCTGAAATGATACTGGCACCTTGGTCAATAGTTGCATTTATTTCCAGAGCGTTCCTTGGCCGGGTTCAAGTAGATCCAGACTGACAGAGGTCATGGAGCTGCTGTCTGGTACAGGCGTCCACATGGTGTGTGCTGAAGGACGTGGTGCTTAATGTGGGAAAATGAGATTGGACTGTAAACCAGACACTGGAAATGGTGAAGGGCTTAATCTGAATGCAGAGAGGTAGAAAAAGCAGAAAATTGTTCTCTCTGATGCTGTTTAAAGGCTCTGTGTAGCCCTTCAGTGTGAAATTTAGAGGGAGGTAGGATGTTGGGAATAATAGCGAATGAGGATTTCTTGTATGATGTGTCCCACTCACCTTGGGGTTGCAACCATGGCCTGCACTTTCACTTCTAAAGGGTTGAAGACCATTTTAAAGAAGCTTTTGCAGCCCCTTGGTTTTGCAGTGAATCTTATAAATTAATTCGGTGCTATGTTTCAAAATACTGTGCTTGTGTCTCGTTTGAAAAAAATATCAAAGGAGTTTTTCATGCTGGAATTTTTTTTTCACAGCATGTGAACATGAGCAGGGGTTGTCTTTCCTCCCGCCTCGCATCTCCTACAGCAGAGCACACATGCTCCAAAATAGCATCAGCGTGTGCTGTGCTGAAATGCAGCTGTGAGTCGTGGGAGGCTGGACACCATTAGGTGACTGAAGGTGCCCATTTCCTTGCCCTGGTCTTTGATGCCATGTGAAACAGGAGCTTCGCTCTCTTACCAGTGACTTCCTCCACTTCTTGCTTGTTGTAGGCTTGCCAAAAAAACCATCCAGCTAAAGGTTTACAGCTCAGCCTTTATTGCTAGCAAATGGTGAAAAAGACCGTTGTTGGTGGTATATGTGACATTTACATTTACCTTTCCCTTTCATTCTTTTTTTCAATCTAAGAGATGGCATCAGTCTGCCAAGAATTTATTACAATGGTCAAGGCTCTGACTTTGAGAATTGCTAGATTTAAACCTGGACGAGGATGTGGAATTGTGCTGCAGGATGCCTCCTGCACCTCGCAGGATCGCTGCCCACCGAGGCTGATCTGTCTTTTCACCATATGTGCCCACCAGGAGTAGAGATCGGCTGTTCAATGTCAGCAAGTAAAATTTTGTTAAAATATAGCATATTTTAGAACTCCTCTGCGTTTGTACTGTTCGAGATGCTGCTGCGTGTTTGCAGACGTGGGGTGCTGGGGCAGTGCTGCTCAGGAGGGGTGGCACAGATGGGAGGCGGCGGAGGCTGAGGGGCATTTTGGTAGCGTTTCTGGAGGTTTGCTCCAGGTTAGGCTGGACTTATGACTCAGCACTCGGTCCGTGCTCCCCAAGTGGCTCCCGGCAGTACTGCCAAACAGGGATCAGTGCCTTGCTAAACTCTGCCAGTCGTGCCAGTTGGAACTGCAGGTTCCTGTCCCCAGTATGTGGTTCTGTACCTGTGCAATATGTCACTGTGTGCATTTGCTTTCTGCAGAGGGCACAACAATAGACCAGAACAGCCGATCCTCTCCAGTCCTGACAGAGCGGGTGCAGCCCTGGCCTGGGGCTGTCACCTGTCACTGGCTCAGGTGCAAGCCCTGGGTGCATCAGAACTGCAGCCCGAAAGTGTGGCCTCGGCCCGTGTCCGTGTGCTCAGTCCAACAGTGCATCTGCAGCGCTGAAAATGTTCAGTATTTAGTGTTTAGCCACAATCCCGTGCGCTTTGTGTGACCTGCGTTTCCGTGCTTGGGTGGCTGCCACTCCCTACTGAGACACTTGGAGCTCCCCTGGTCAGCCTGAGGGAACCCCAGCCAGATCTGTTCCTTGCACTGAGGGTGTGCGAAGCTCCTGTGTCTGACAGGAATATCCCGTTCCTACCAGATACCAGGCTGAGGCTCTTCAGTCGGACACTCCAGGAACATTTGGGATGTGAGATTAGTGTTTGCTGAAGCTGCAGTTGCCAAGTCTCAGAGGAGAGGTTAAAGGCATGTGGCTGTTCACTTACATCTCTGTCCCTGACCTGATCCACTGGGAATGGCTGAATCGCTCCTGCACTGAAGGTTTTGAGAGGAATTTGACTTTGTGCTCGTTCTCTTCTGTATTGGATAAACAGGAATTTCTAATCACAGGCCATGTAAAATAGTGACAATATTGTGAGAAGTTGCCTGTTTAGGATAATTAATATGCATCTTTTAAGCTAAACATTTATGTGCTCTTTCCTTTAAACTCTTAGAGCCCTCCTGGTATTCACAGCGGAATGGCAGCCAGTGCTAGGGTTTCTTTACTCTTTGAAGGCTGCTGTGCCAATGGCTGTCTGCTTTTCTGCTGAAAAGTGTACCAGCCCTTGCTTCCCTTTGTCTGGCCTGATTCCAAGTCAAGTCATTGTTACTGCATTAAATATGAGTAAACCTGTACATCTCTCTACATATTTGAATTTAATTATCAAATTATAGTCTTAAAAAGAGACATAGCATTTAAATAACAGGCAGGCTTCCTAAATCTAAACACTAATATATCCCCCTAAAATATATCCCAATTATCAAACAAAATCAGTCCTTTTCTGGTGCAATTCATGTTACGCTCACTTCTCTTGCAGCTTAGCTAAAATCAATAACTTACTCTCTTAAGTGATTGTTTAGTTGTGCAGACTTGCTGCATCTCACTGAATTATTCTGATTTCACGTGCTCCATTGGTTTTATAATTAATTAATCACTTTGCATAGTCTCTTCACTTTAAAAGAGAGGTGTTAGGAGGGAAAAAACTGGAGGTAAAAGAGGGTAGCAATGCACTGTGAGCGTCTTAAAACACGTCATTTTTTTGAAAGGTGGATGAATTGAACATGGTGCTTCTCTTGAGCTTCCTTAATCCGCTGGTGTCCTGTACACTAGAGACACAACACTAACAGCTCCACTGGGAAAGGAGAGAGGAATTGTACTTGTGGGACTAACAGAAATTTGAAACTCTGAATAGGATGGTTGGAGCACCAAAGAACAATTGAGATGTGTGAAGCAGTCAAGGAGGTTTAACTGCATCTTCTGTTAAATTTAATTAATGTATTTAGGTCTCCCAAGACTATTTCCAAAAATACCACAATCTCCTTGAAGGCTTTGGTCAATGTGATTTATGGGTTAAGGACTTTTGAATAATTTTGTACTGCACAGATTTTAAGAATTCCAGTTGAAGTTATGAGCACTAATAGGATCAAAGTATTACTACTTCAGGGAAAGACCTAATGCAGTGACAAAATTTGTTACTTGGCCATTGCTTCTCTTAGTTCTGTGGGATTTTGTGTTTTAAATGTGATCAACTCCTTGCCTTTACTGAACAGAATGAGACACATACATTCACAACTTCCTGTTCCTTGGGAATCCCATGTTTGTCCATGGATTTTCAGCTCACTTTGAGCTATGGAGCTATTGCAATGATACGTGAAAAAGTTTTTCAAGTTTGTTATTTAAAGCTCATCAGGATGGCAGCCTGCCAGTCTGATTTGGTTGCTGCGATGTGACCTCTATTCATCACTTCAGAAGATATATCTGATAACAGATTATATTGAAAATACAGATGGAAGGGGTGGCTCTCTCAAGTCCTAGGAGCATGGCTATCGTGGCAAAATAAAGAGACAGTTAATGTGTCAGAGTGGATGCAGGTTCACACTGGTACTTAACAGTAAATTGTATTTACCAGCTGCTACCCTGCATGCCATGTGCAGTGTCCTGTCACCCGTGAAAGGAATATGGAGTAGAAATTTATACAGCAGTTCCTGATAGTCGCTTCTCATTGGAAAATAAATTATTACCTATTTTTCCTCACTGCACAGGTTTTATAAATTAAAAACTTATCAGTAGTCATGTAATGCTTTATTTCTTTTAAAATAGGTTGCCATTAAATACAAGAGTGAATGCTGTTTAATTGCTCTCTAATTCAGAATTAGGATTGTAAAAATCCAAGTACAAACCTTTAATTAGATTCTCAGATCTGTTTTGAAACTCAACTGGAAAAAAGGTATCATCTCCATAGCAAATGATCCAACTTCACAAGCTCAGGTCAGCTTACATTATGAACAAATACCCAATTTAAAAAGCAGCTTAATTTGTTCTATGCAGCCAGCTCTGGAAGGTATTGATTGCATCAAATGAGTTTTGGATCAAATGAGCAACTTCTACATATGTTATAATGCAATTTTTGTAGGGACCTGGGTGGGTGGGGGTTGGTCTTGTTTCTGAGTGCCTCTGAGCACAGCTTTCTGCCCAGCTGAGGCAGTGCAGGAATCAAATGACCCTTGCTAATTCTGCCCACATCTTGCAGTCACACTCATTTTCTACTATCTTGTTTCCATATTGGTCTTATGTTTGCTGCCTGCTGGGAACAGCTAATAACTACTGAATGCATTTCATAGTTGGTACAATAACAGCCTCTTTACTTTCCCTGTCACTGTGGCTGCTTGGCTTGGAAAGCCTTATTGATGGTGTTTGCAACAGTTCTGTTTGTGGTGACAGCTGTTGTTTCAGACTTGCATTTCATCTTTGTATTTGTAGGAAACGCGATCTTTAACATTATCATCTTGCTGATGCAATTGTTGTTTTGTTGGGGTTTTTTTCTGCAAGTAAATCCTCCCTGATGAGGTCAGGAACTCTTCCCAGTTAGAGCCCTCTCCCCTCTGGATGAGGGACTGGCACTGGTGTGACAGTTCCACCGCATGTGACACTGAAGGTCCTTTGTCTTCCTGTGCGATGACCAGAGGCAGAAGGGAAGCCTATTTTACATATGTACATGAATATTTAAGTACCAGTTTGTCCAAACTAGGGGTTAGATTCATGCTAATTCTCTTCCTCTGGCATTTGACCCAGAATGTTTTCGATGTATAAACCCTTTCAGTGCTTTGTACACCAAGATGTCTGTAGAGCCATATAGGATATTTTCTGAGATGCCTGGGATGTTGTTGAGTTTAAAATTTGGCCTGCCAGGCAACCTTTTGTAAAGAGGGATTAGTGCCGTGGCTCTGGAACAGCTGTCACGGTCCTGCTGTCCCTGGAAATGTATGCAAAGCAAATCGCCACCGCCCGGTGTGGTTGAGGGCGGGGCGGAGGTGCACGCGGGTCCGAGGGGTTGTGTGTTCACACCAGCCACACAAGCCAGGCTGAGGCCGAGCCTGTCCTTTCTGTTAGAGCTCTTCTGAAAATTGCTCAATTCGACTCGAATTCTCCTGGCCTCAAAAACGTTTGTACAGATTGGGTACTGCTGCTGCCTGCAGTACTTACCCCACGTTATTATAAATACTTTATGAAAATAATCCCTTTACTAAACTACTTTAGTGTCTAGTTCTCTGAGCTGTAAACGAAGTCCCTTATACCATGGTGCCTGGATTAAAGATTTTATCGTTCTAAATTTAATCCTGTTTTCTTGGTTGGTTTCCATGAGGGGTGGAAAAATAGAGAAGGGGGAGGTTTGCCTGGTGATCCAGTTACTTAGGATGCAGATTATAAAATCATGTAGGTGTGGGGATCACTGTGGAGCCAAATCTTATGTTTTTGCAAGCGATTTAAAAGACAAATTAGTTGTGCTTGTAGAAGGCATGTCAAATGACTATGTAATTCTTTTAAGAAAAAAAATTGCGCTTTCTTGTTTTTCCCAAGACTGCTCCTTTTTTCATCACACCAGTTACTTCATCCTCACTGATCTTCTGATGTTTCTCCCAGCAGTTCAGCCTCTCTCTTGTGCAATTTCATGTTTGTTGCCTGTTGATATTTGCAATTAGTGTTTCTTGTGATGTGTGAATTAACAATTTATTTTGTGTTTTCTCAAGATATTTGCATTTCCTCTGGTTTGTGATGTCTCTTCTGGCCTTCCTATATTTTTACCAGACTAGTAGCAAAGATGGAAGGGACGTAACATTTTTTCCCCATTATTTTTGTATGGCTGGTATTACACTGTGCTTACTGATGTCATACAGTGGTGCAGATGATCACAGAACCATGGAACTGTTTAGGTTATAAAAGACAGAAGTTTAGGCTTGAAGAACACAACTTGACATTTGTTTTTGGTTCTATGCCACACGTATAAACTGTGAGATTTTTTTTTTTTTTTCTGATTAAGTTCTCTCACTGCTTCTGGCTAAATTTCTGATTCTGTTTTGGTTTTTTTTTTTTTTTTCCTTTGGTCCTGAAAGTACAGTTAATAGGCCGGTTTTCAAATGGCTCCCCTGAAATATATCTTTCTGAACTCAGGATTCCTTCCTTATTTGTAGCCATAAATAGTATCCCACTGCCTATTCTATGTGTCTTGGGTCTTTTTTAAACTTGTTAGAAAAGTAGCTATTCTTTGTGCATCCCCAGAATATCTAATTTTGTTTGTTTCTTCTGGTATTTTCAACTTCTGCAGTTTTGCTCTTAAAATATTTGCTTATTTTCTATTTAGATTGCACATCAAATTTCTCTATTTGAGGAGTATATGTGAGCATAAAATTAGAGTAGTTAAGTTGCTCCTTCCCTAACATTTTAATGTGCATTTGAAATGGAGATTAGTGATGAAATTAGACCAGGAAAAAACCACTTTAGAAGAAAAAGTGTAGCTTGGATTGATGTTTAAAATCAGGATGGTTCTTCCAGGGAAACGTTCTACACTGACTTCAGTGTTCAGCAGTGTTTTTGTCAGGGAGGTTTGCACATCAGGGCTTCATTGCTCTGTTGCTGCATCCCCACCTCTTCTGGGAGCTTTGTGTCCTCTCCATACCCCACGCATGGGGCTCCAGGCTGTGTGCAACAAGGAGATGTCGTGCTCTGAGTGGATCTGGCTACATCATGGTTAGTGAAAGAGAGGCAGCTGCCGGGCCACTGTTTCCTGAGCTGTTTCCATACCTGGACAGAGTTGGGTCATGTGAGATTTGTGTGCAGAATGAGCAAAGCAATACAATATGTTTGGCACTCGGTTCTAAAAGGGTCTGAAAGCACAGCTGAGACAGAGCTACACCTCTGGAAGCTGCCATCAGTCTCCTGTTTGTGCAAGTGTGTGCAGAAATCTGTTTTAACTTTATGGTGCAGAGAAAATAGTTCATGCTGTGTGATTCTGTTGCTGAAGTTTGCTGTAGGTAATGTTTGGGTGTAAGAAAACTCTGAAAAGATCAGTTGGGAAAAAACAAGTGACACTGGTACCGAAATTATACGAAGGACATACTCTTCCTTTTCTCTTGGCAAACTTATGTGTGGCCTCTCAGTTCTTAAAACTGTGAAGTCAGACTGTTAATGACCCTCTGAGGGATAAAAGGTGACAACAATTATATACTAATAGGTAGCCTGAAGATAGTCTTCAGTCTCATATTTGTTTGGGGTTTTTTTCCCAATTAAGCATGAGGCATGCTCTGAGAAAAACAGTCTATGCCAGAATAGGCCAGGGAAGGACACTGATTAATCCTTCTAAATGGAGTAACTTCCTGCCAACCTTGCTCCAACTTTGGCATCTGGATCATGTAATTTTGTTGAGTTTCTTCACTTTTATTTTTTTTTTCCCTCTTAGGTCACTTTATTGATTGCATACTTCTTAAAAAAATTGCTCCACTGCATCAGCTATTGCATAGGCAGTGATGTGGATGTTGCTTCTATTTTTGTAATATTTTTTCATCCAGGCATCCACTGTTTGACACAGCAGAAGTGGAAGGGACCACTCCCCTCCTGTCACTTTGCTCAAGGGCTCTTTTGGGTGAGGGGGTGGGTGCTGGGAGTAAAGGTACTGATTCCACAGGGTGGGGGGTTGTAGCTAATTCCTTTTAAAATCTGAGCTGAGGTCAGAATGTTGTCAAGTGGTTTACACAAGGATTTTTTTTTTTTTAATAATTACCAAATTTGGGGGATTTGGGCTCTCAGTGAGTTACTTGTGAAATCAGATATTTATGCAACACAGGCTCTTCTTGTTTCTGATTTTTTGACTTCTTTGATTTCAAAAATTGCGGATGCTCACTTAATTATGGAAGTCTCCAGAGCCAGATGATGATGATGATTAAACCTTGGCACACGGTACTTCTTAAAACACTAATCTTTACAAGATTCCGTGTAATTAGGTAAGTATTCTCCTTACTAGACGGAGAGGGAAACTATAAGGGTCCAAACCTGCTTCTGTTTTGGAGTTGCTGTCAACTCTTAAAGCTCTTAATAGCAGAAGATCAAGCCCTTAAGTGATTTGTCTAAAGACAAGTAAGGTGGTGGGAGAGTTTGATTGGATCTTGGGTGTTCTTGATTCTCAGGCACCTGGCTGATAGCTCAAGATGTCTTGCTTGACATTTCAGCTCTTTTCATTTTAGTGTTTATCTTCAAAGGTCATCAGCTTTATATATGACTTTAAAAGAAACGTGCAGTAAGTCGAGTTCTTCACCTGTTATTGAGCCCTCTTGCACATCATGGTTTTATTTTGCCTGTCTCTCTAATGCTGATAGACATCCACAAAAATAAAATAAAATGGGAGAGTCCATGGAAATAAAATGAAATCACTTGGTGCTGTCAGAGGCAGTAAAGGAACTGAGAAACCACTCAGATGTGAAGATGAGAAAAGTTGCAGGTAGAAAGACTGAACTAAACAGAGGGAGAGATGGGTGTGGTGGCTTTTTGATGGTGCTGACACCTCTCTCTAGAGCAGGGCAAGGGGCACCCCCAGTTTGAGGGGCTGGCAGAGCTGGGGGGAGGCACTCAATGCCCTGGGAGAGGGGCCAGCATCGGGTGTGGGATGGGGAAGGGGTGAGCATCACGTTCAGCCCCCATCCTCTCCACTCACACACACAGGGCCAGCGTGGCTCTTTCCCTGGATTAATTACTGCTCCGTGTGGACATCCCCAGTCACAAGGAGAATTTGGGCTCTTGAGAATGGTACAAAACAATTTCGGTTTCCCCTCTACTGCTTTCCACCATCTCCCTTATTAAAGATTCTTCAGTTGCCTTTCTATGGCTGATTAATGTGTCAGGTGATTAATGACTTTCATCTGACACATCGGTGGTATTAAACCATGGTGAAATACATCCTTCCCCTCCTATTATTGCATTCCACTGCTTTCCACAAAGGAAGTACAAGAGAGGTTATCTCATGAGAAGCTCTGCCTGTATTTCTGGCTATTTCCAATTACCTTGCTGTTGGATACATGTCTGTGGTGTGCTGGAGTTGCAAAAGTTGTTTAGGGGAAGATGCTGGAAGTGCATCTAAAACACTCTGGGAATAACATGGGCAGCCTGATGAGAATTTATTCTTAGTCTTGTGGATTGGTTGCTGGTTGAACATGACTATGATTGTACCAAGTATTCCTGAAGTGCTTTTCTTTGAAAAGTTCACTGCATTTTTTAGGGATGTCTAGCTTTTAGCAGATGAGAATTTGCAGTAAATAGAAGTACAGGAAAAATGATGCATGTGCCTTAATTACTTCCAGCAGCTATGCCAACACTACAAGTGTGACTGCAGCATGTATGCCCAGATGTGCTTGCAAGCTTTAACCTACAACTGTGAGACCTTAAATTGGCAGAATGCTGTGCAGGAAGATGCAGTTTCCGTGATGCCAGGTCTGAGTGCTGCTCGTTCTGGCTGAAAACTGATTCTCCTTTTTCTCTTCCCCGCTGCCCCCTCCCTCTGTCCCTGCCTGGTAAGTGGATTAATTTCCAGCCCCAGCAGCTCCCTGGCTCTGCTCTTGGCCCGTGCACAGGAGCACAGTGCAGCTTGCACAGGCAGCTGGTGGAGATGAGAGGCCAGACCACCTCCCCTTTCAGCAGTGAGATGGACTCGTGCAGGAATTAAGCAACCCTGTGGCCCGCCTGATGTGTGTAGTTAATTATAAAGATGTAGTGATAATTGCAGGTGCAGATCTGCAGAGGACTGCCCCTGCTGGGTTTGGATGTTCCTGCCCAAGCCTGTGCCATCCAAGCTTTCCCTCTGCTGGTACTTATGCTAAATTCTTTCATGTGCCAAACAGAATGAGGACTGATGATTTGCCATGCCAAAGCACGGAATTTTGGTTAAGGTGAGGATGGTTGTATTAAGATGTAGTACAAATGATGTGGCTGTGGAATGAGTTTTCTTTGAGGAGTGAGTGGCAAGGAACTCACAGTGAGTACTGTGCTCATCAAAAAGTTATCAACCTGGATTTGCTGGTACAATTATGGGCAATTTTGATTGCAGTGAGAGTTATTTAAAATTTAAATAGAGTTGACATCATGTTCTTTTGACCTAATTCCCAGACTTTTGTGTTATTACTAAAATGGTGTGGGTATTACAATGCCATACACAGCAGAATGGCTCTCTTAGGAAAGATTGATACAGCACTGGTGTTTGAATAGGAAATGGAGTGTGGAGAATTCTGAGATAACTGTGATCTTCACATGTGAAGGGTTGGATGTGTGGTGCCTGGGTGAAAAGCCACAGTTTGGAAATAACCCTGCTGAAAAGTAGTCCTAGGAAAAACCAGGATACCTCTTACTACTTGTTTCATGAGTATAGGAGGTGATGTTTCCTTTCCTTCCAGTAATACTGCTAGTTTGTGTATCACTAGATGCCCACTTTGCATTAACACAAGTTGACTTTATTTTGGCAGGAGAAAGTCACCAAGGCCTTGTGGAATATTTCAGACTTTCAGCACGAAATTCAAATTACTACATTCTTCCTTCTGGACAGCTTGCTCCCATGACAACCCCATGTCAGACAGTGCATGTACAGACCCTGTTTCCCAGAACTTTGTCCTTGGGATGACACCAGTGGCATTTTTCTCATGATCTTTAAAAAACATGTGAGAAAAACATTTGGGATGATTTTAAAGTGCAAATTGTCATTTGGAAAGCACCCTGCCGTAGTATGAGTTCAACTTATCTGGAAATATTATGAGCAATTGAAAAAACATTCAAAACAAAATAATATGGTTGAGTAAGGGTTGTGGGTTTTAAGAGTCAGTCTTCACTTGTTGCTTTTACCCAAGTACGATCCAGATGCACCAGTCTGGCCTAAGTGTGCCCTCAGCACCTTGGGAGTACAGCCACTGCCCAGGTGTTGCATAAACTTGTATAAATAGTCCATCCACTTGTAATGAGGACAAAGGTACCAGAAAGAAGTAAAAAGTGTTTTGTCTACTGTTTCTGGGTCTGATTCCAGAAGTCCCAATGCCTTGCATTGGAAAGTGAAGCTCCAGGGCGAGCGTGCCTCTCGTGTGGCTGTTAATACCCACAGCAGCCTTATCTGCAGTGCTCAGATCCAGATGTTGGAAAGCAACCGTGTATCTCCAGTGCAGAAACAGCTTGTGTCTACCCTGAGATAAGGTCTCCCACGTACCCCAGCCTCTCCAAAAGCCTTGGAACCTTGGTACAGTAATCCAACAACAGGCTCCCAAGGTTTCATTTCAGCCGGAGTTGGCAGTCCGTGGGCCTTGCTCCTAAAAGGCAGGCCAGCCAAGTAATAATATTTCACTGCCATGCCCCAGTTACCCATGCGTGATACCCTGTGGTCTGTTTACTTTTTTACACACTTCAGGACACTTCAATGGCACGTTAATGCCGCGTTTGTCTGCTGTGTTTTGCTTTGCTGCAGTTTGAACAGCAGTGCCATAAGGGGTGTGCCTTGCACACAGGTTTGCTGGAAGCAGGTGTCAGCCTTCTGGTACAGTTGTGGTGGCTGTGAAACCTGTAATTTGAGGGAAATGTAGCTAAAGAAACTGTTTAAGGTTTAGTGGACAGAGCAGAAGAGGAAACACGAAGCAGACAAGAAGAAATGAGTTCCGTCTGCCGAAAGGTTTTGCTGCCAAATATTTTGGTATGATCTATGTTAGCAGTAAGTAACTCCATTTGGAAATTATTTTCCACACAGAATTGTTGTCGTATTACTATTTCAAACAGCAGCTCTGTACTGGGGCACACAAATCCCGTACACATTCATGGATCAGCCAAGTAAAAACATGGTATTTCCCCCAGGAAATCCATCCCAGCGTGCAGACCAGTAAAGCACTACTGAGGATGCAGCTGCATATGTAGGGCTTTGTACAGCCAACCCTCCCTCTGTGCTGGATCAGCTCAAGCTGTAATTTTTTAGTAAAGACACATCCTTATTGCTTAGGCATCCTATAATTTCTTCTGAAATGTTAGATTTCTCCCAGTTAGGGCTGTTTTGAAGATCTGCTACTGTCCTTACACACCTAATATTTTCTGGATTTTTCTGATTGTTTGGCTTGTTTAACTTTTTTAACAACTCGTGGCTGCTTCTGGCCAGTTATTTTCCATTGCCTTAAAGTCTTTCCCTGCATGCAGAACACAGAGAAAACTTGACAGTTGTGTTTATTCTCTTTCACATCTCAGTGTTTCACCAGACATAGGTCTAATGAAACTTTTGCCATCGGATCTGAAAATTTTATTGCTTCAATTTTTTTTTTCTGCCGTGTTGCATTGCAAAGCTGGTTTGCTCAGGGTGCAGACAGAAATGGCCTTGTTGTCTGGTTGGGGTTATTATGTGTGTGATTGTTTTGAGGCTTTTCCCCTTCTAATTACTTTAAACTAATTGGATCAAGGATAGAGGTTGCAGGACTGTAGTACTGTTAGAGCTGGATTAAATACTGTCTTAGACAAATTTGCGTAGAATAAGAAGCAAACTTAAATTACATCAAGCCATCAGTGTTGTGAGAGGAGGGTGGTGGAATGCTGCCTGCCAGTATTTTTATTATCATTGTCATTCACCCTTTTTCAATTTTAGGGCTGCCATTTCTGCAAGGAAAAGCTTGATGCTTTTGACCAATTTGCTTTTACTCCTGAGGACAGATGAAGGT
Organism: Mystacornis crossleyi; assembly: GCA_013400655.1. Lineage (NCBI taxonomy): Eukaryota > Metazoa > Chordata > Aves > Passeriformes > Timaliidae > Mystacornis > Mystacornis crossleyi. The sequence continues at coordinate 198,732 of VYZQ01061115.1, forward strand.
ATTTTATTCAGGCATCAAATTAATCACTTCTGTGGAGAAGACAGTTGATCAAAGTGTGGTTATATTTCTTTTAATTTTACTTCTTCACCATCTGTAAAGCACTGTAGTTGTGTGGTACCTGTCTGATTTATCAGTGTCTTGCAGGAAATCAACCTTTCTTCTACCTGAGGGATTTGGGAGTTTCAATTAGGTAGTGAGCCTGAGAGAAATGGATTTGCCTGTGCTTGGTGTTGCAGATCTTGACAGTGGTTTGATTTTGGCTTTGCTAATACTGATATCCTTGCCAGTGCTCTCAGTGTCTAAAAATTATCCTATTTCCACATGGTTATTTCCTGTTGTGGGTGAGGTAGGCTATTTTATTTCTTCTGGTTTATAATTTCTAGCTGCCAAGAGAGTTTATTTAAAAAATCAATTAAAAAACTTGGTAGGCAAAAGGAGATGTGCCCTGAATGCTTGTCTTGCTGGTTTTGGTATGGCACTCCTGAATACCTGGTGGAATCCTGGTTCTGTGGAGGTGCAGCTCCACGTGCAGACGTCTCTGTGGTCGCCCTTGGTTCCCGTTCCTGGCCTGCTTAACAAACTGTACTGTGCTCACTGCTTACCATCTCCAGTATGGGAGTTTGTGGTATCGCTGCTAGCCTGGGTTTCAGTGACTAGAATGGAGCAACTGTGACACAGCAGGGAACTTGGCACCGTTTGAATGCCATGTTGTGGTGCTGGCACTATGTGTGAATGATTTCCCCCTTTTGTTTTGCTGTTAATGATGAGCTCTTGGGCTGGGGCCTGGCTGCAGCCTCAGCTTTGCGTGCCCGATTATCTGTACGTGCTGCAGATGGAAATTGAACATCTAATTACTTTATAAGATTTGTGAACAGAGATTTAGAGCCTGCTTAGCCTCTGCTTGGAAAGTGCTTTCTGTGTGATTTCAAGTCTGCTTTTGCTCTCCTCCTCAGGTCCTTTCACAGATGTGGTCACTACAAACCTGAAGCTCGGCAACCCCACGGACAGAAATGTGTGCTTCAAAGTTAAGACCACAGCACCACGCAGATACTGTGTAAGGCCCAACAGTGGAATTATCGATGCAGGAACATCAATTAATGTTTCTGGTAAGCCATTCAAGCAGTTCTTTGGTGATTGAAAATAGCTTCTTATAATCAGTTATTTCTTGGAATGCCTCGCAGCCTGAAAGTGTTTTGGTGAATCCAAGAGGTTGTGTTTTCCTGGAGAAGCCATTTCATGTATCCTTACTTCCCTTACTCCTGATCCAGCAGTCATAGGTTGGGTCTTACACCTTGTTTTGGAGAGGAAAAAGGCAGAAATACATAAATGATTGATATGGCTCATTAACAGTCTCAGCCAGTGTATCCAAACCAGTCCTGCTGCAGTCCTGCCCTCCCTGTGGGATTATTTTTGTACAGTTAGTTTTTTGCCAGCTTGACTTCCTGAACCAGCTCACCACGGGGTCAAACAAGTGCTTGGATGAGCACATCGAGGGAAGAATGAAACTGGGTGGACTGTGCCACTGGTTCAGACCAGTGTGGGCTGATGCCAAACTACTTTTGATCTAACCAACAATGAAAACATTTACTGTCAAACCATGCTTATTTTGTGTGCCTTGAAGATTCAGTATCCTTTGGTGTTAAAAATGTCAAATGACTAAATCTTTGCTGTTGCATAGGAAAAGTTAACGATTTTCTGTAATGAGTCAGTAGCTCTTGACTTGCCTAAGTTTGGTAATGGAAGAGCAAAGGAGTGGCTTACTTTGAAAGCACAAAGAGCTGAGTATTCTCCCAAACAGAATGTCTGTATATTATTAACTTGCTGATGATTTATTTTCTCAATGACATCTCTGATCCATGTTCTTAATAAAGAATTCTATCAAAGCCTGTAGTTGTGGCATATTGGATGAATGAGATCAGACAAATTAATATTGGCATGATAAGGAATATTATTGGTAGGTTGTACACTTTGCTCCTACCATCCTCTTTTAGCCTGGAATAAAAAATGTGGGAAGCTAAAACCACTGCTTTTTCTTGAAAAAAAAGAATGTGTAAAAATCAAGAGTGCAGTTTCTTACTTAATAAAATGTGAAATATTTAAACACCTCACCCTTGGAGAGAGCTTGCTTCAACAAAATACAACTTGATCCCAAACCCACTTTGCACTGTAAAGTTAAGCAACTGTAATCCTGTAAGTCTTCTTATACACGCCCATATTTGCACACTCATTGATCTGTTGTCTCTGGGATTTCTGTGGTGTCAAATTGAGTGTGCAGAGGGCTGCAGGATTGCACCTCCCTTGCAGTTAATCCCGGGGAGTGTCACCGTGAGGAGGTAACCAGGGAAGTGTGGGAGCTCCAGGTGGGGCAGGCAAAGCGCTTCTGCTTCAGGAGAGGGCCAGCGCATACCCAGTGAGCTCTGAAATGACTAATATGTAAATGAAAAAGCTCCCTGGAGAGAAATGGAGATTTTTTAAAGTCGGGACAATTCCCAAGTAAAGCTGTCTGTCATCTATACTAGCTGCAGGCAAGCATATCAAATGCATTGAAATCAATGAAATGATAATGAAAATTAGCATGGTTTCTAGCTACAAATTATCTTCATGCTATAAAGATGTGGATGCTTTTCATCTTGCAGATGAACTTTGAAAATTAAAAGCCTGTTTCCTTTGCAGGCTCTCACCAGGCTTTTTGAAATGTCTTGATCTCAGTGTTGAGTGGTTTATTAAAGTTCTGCTCATAAGTGCCCCTTAGCTCCACCCTGAGCAAGTGCAGGGCAGGCAAGTGTTGTAGGAGCCATCTCTAGTTACGTTGCCAGCAGCTTGCTTTTCCAGCCTGACCCTTCCCAGTGGCACACCAGGTAAAGTGTGCATCTACTCCGGGGTGTAAAATATCCCCTAACGAGACTGCTGTGCTAACCCTGAGCTGTGCTTTGCTCTTGCTTACATAGCTTCAAGAATTTCCCTTTTCTGATAACCTTATTTGTAGTGATTTATGATTTGGTTAGTGTGGAAAATGGCTGTGGTATATTTAATCACAGGCTCACATGCATGTTCTAGTATTTCCATGCTGATAATAGCAGTAGTAATAAATAATGATCCTAAATTGCCAGTCCTTACGTTGACGTTATATTTTAAAATGCAAGTAGCACACTTTCATTGTTCCTTAGGTAATATATTAAAAAGATATAGTTATANGGGGGCTGCCATTAATTTGCAGAATAGAATTGGTTTTCAGATTCACAGAAGGGGGGGAAGATGTGTTTAACCTTTGCTTTGGAGTAATGTTGCTTGAGAACAGAGGACTGATTTTTGGACTTAATGAAGTGAAAAATAAATAGAATTTGTTTCTCTGCCTCTGAATCAGTTACCTTTTCAGTCATTTTATTCAAGTCTTGCACAGGGCATAAAAATAGGACTTGAATAAATAAGACTTGAATTCCTCCAAACCTAGTGAAAATAACTGCTGATGAGAAATTATTAAATATAGTTAATTCAGTTACTTCTGGACACTTAAGCTAATTGGGCTGTATTTATTATAGACAATCTGTCCCCTTTGCATTTTCAGTTTGGCTTTACCACAGCCACTGATAGCACTGCATTGGTGCTGCACCTTGTTTCCAAAACTCAGTGCCTAAGCAGTTGTTAGTCTCCGAGAATATTATTGCCTGAAGCTGAATTTGGGACAGCCTCTTCCTTCTTGCACTGTAGTAACCAGATGCCTTTCTTATACTCCTGTGAAACTGTGTCTGTACTACTTTGCTGCAAGTAAATGAGAAGATGTTCTGCTCTAAGTGGCAGCAGTTCCACTTTATTTCACACTAATATGATGGCTCCTTTAAAAACGTACGAAACGCTAGGAAAATAAAGCTCCCTTTAATCTAGTAGAGTCTCAAATGCTGCCTTCTTATGCCATCTCACAGCTTTTGCTAAATACAGCATTGGAGGCCCTGTCAGCATGTGCAGCCTGCAGGGATGGCAGGTTTGGAGCCCGTGTTTTCACCTGTTATATAATGGCATGTAATTTTAACAGCTGAGTTTATGTAACTGTCGGGAAGCGTATGTGTGCACTGTCATCTGATTCCATTGCACTGGGGCTGCAGTGCTTGCAAGGGAATATTTGCACACATTGTACTGCTCTTAAGCACGTCTGATTCCAGCCAAGAGAGCTGATTTGGTGGCTTTGAAATCGAAATAAAAGGCATGAATGGATTACAAAGGAAAAGTGAAGGAATACGAGCAGATGCTGGTGAGCCTGCAATAGGTGTCTAAGGGGGAGCGAGGAGTTGCAGATGGTGCCGTCTGTGCACAGTGTCCCACTGAAGAGAGCAGTCTGAGCATGCCTCCTGGAAATGGGGAGGAGCTGCCGTTATCCGGGAGGGATTTTTAGTCTTCTGTGAGCTTGCCTGGCTTGGAGAAGGCATTGCCTTGAGCGGGGTGGAGCTGCAGGCCTGTGCTCTGCAGTCACAGTGGGTCTGCCCCATTCCCTCAGGCACGGACTGTGTCCCATCTGCTGCTGCATTCCCACGCTTCCCTTGGCAGTGTCACTCCCGTGTCCTGTTCCCAGGGAGCTCCCAGGACTCTGCAGAAACGACCAATTTTTTGGGTTGTTCTTGCCTGCCTGCTTTAAAATACTATCTTGGTCTTTACAGATTCAACACTTATTAGTATTGTTGAAATATTTGCAGAAATTTTATGTTTATTTACGTAAACATGGACAAAGATGGAATGGTGCAGTGGATTCTGCTTGTTTCTGTAGATGTGAGTGGCAGAGCTGGTGAAATTCCACAAGGATCTTGAGGCTCGCCCCTGTTCTGACTGGGGTATTTTATGTGACATAAGTGTGGTAGATTTGATCCATCCAGACCAAGAATTCTGTGCCGTGCCATTTGAGAAAATGATTGATAAAGCTCGAAAAGAAAAAAGAGGTTGATAGTCTATTGAATGAGCTGCTTAAGAATGAATAGTGATGTGGATGGAAATGTGATAGCAGGGAGCTATTGGTGGTGTTTCTTAACAGTGATTCTTGGTCCTAATTTTGTTTAATGCTTTTACAAGCAATTCTGGAACAAAGAGTACGATACAAACCCTGATGATGCTGTAAAGTTGGGAGATTGAAGATATGCAGCAGAACTAGGTGTCCTTGAAGGCTACAGTAAGAGAAATGGGATGAGTTTCATTAGAAAAACTGAAAAATCACATATTTGGAGAATAAAATACTCATGCTATAATTGCAGGCTCGTTAAATGAAGGAGCCTGATCGGGGTGAGCAAGATGCTGACATAATGTGGCTGTGAGTAAGGCAGATGTAATTTCATATATCTGGATAAGGGAAGAGGTGAGAGGGCATAAATGTTGTGGTTCAAGGCATTAATAAAGTTTCCTGCATGTATAATTAGAGGAGCTCAAACCAGAACAGGTGCAGAGGATGAATGGGGAGCCTGGCCCAGAGAGGACCCACTGAGTCTGGCTTAAGTTTACCAGGAGGCCAGGAGTTGCTGTGATTGATGTCTTGGAGGCCACCAGAAGTAAATGACTCTTCCCCTTCTCTGGTATTTCAGAATAAGGGCAGGGTTGGTCCAGGACCAAGTAAACAGGCCATTAATAAATTTAGATGGAAACTAGAGGAAGGTTGCTGACTATGTGAGCTGGGAGACTTTTCTGTTCCTTCTGCTCTTGGAAAGGACAGCTGGATCCTAGCAGGTGTTAAAGGTGTTCCCTGCTTCAGATCTCCTCCGTTCCTTGAGAAAGCTGGTTTATTCTAGGAAAACCAGAGGAGTTTAATGTTTCTGTCCTTGTGACTAACTTTGCAGGAAACTGTTCTGTGGAGAAGAAGGAGCATATTGAGTGCTCAGTGCCTCTCCTTGGCTCTCCACAGAGCGTAAAATGCTGGGGATATTGCAGGAATGTGTGAGAAAACCAATATCCATTGATCTCTCAGTGACTCTGCAGTTTTTGCTCGTGGTAAAACAGTGCTGGTGCTCGAGCTGTAGGGTGAGCAGCTTGGGAAGTGGTTGAGATATCTCTGCCTGATGGATGCTGCTGACAGGGAACTTGAAGATCATATTAATAATTTTCTTTCTTGAAACTCTGATTTCTGGTGAAAGCTGAAACTTCTGACCAGATGGGACAACTGATGTGATAAGGCATTTTGTAGGAACACTCTTTTCACATAATTTTTGCATAAGGTTTGTGATCTCCATTCAGAAAAAAGGAGCCACATTCCCAGTAGCAATTTCTCCAGCAATCAGGGCAGTTTTATGGAACTGATCTTTCACAGAAACCCCAATACTATGTGGATAAATATTAAAATGGTTTTGTTTCCTCTTGAAAAAATTACGTATTTTTGAGCTTCCCATCTGGCTTGCAAGACATTTGCTGAATAATTTGTGTCAATGTGGCTTTCGTGTATTGATCTAAAAACACAAGTGCTAACAACGTCTGTGCTGTCAAGCCCTCTTTGGCTCTTGTGGTTCAGTGAATGGAGCTCGGAGCAGCGATCGTTTGGCGTTCCAGGATGGATTCAGCACTGTCCCTTGGGAAATAAGGATTTTCAAATGAGCTGATAGCTACACTCAGCAAAGCAAGCTGAAAAAACCACAGTGTGTACAAGTTCCGTAAATGCTGAATCGTTCTGACTATCCCGTTGGATCTTACACATTATGTAGATTTGAAATTATTTAAGTGTCTACTACAGAGGGGAAAAAACGATGCTGCTGCTTTTCAGTGATGTGGCAGGCAATGGTGAAATAGTTGTGCTTTCACAGTGCAGTCACTCCTGTTTGGAAAACAATTTTAAAGGTAGCCAGTTAATTTGCAAACACTTACTTTGGAATAATATCTGAGTACTGCAAGGTGAGTTAAAGATGTGTAATAATTTTTAAAGCCCCTCATCTGAGAGAATTTACTGCCTTCCTTCTCTTTGGGCTTTAAAAGGCGTGTGGTTGTTGATGGCCACAGATTGTGTGCACAATAAAGATGGCACAGCCATAACATGCCCTGCTCATTAAGGGAGGCAAATTGGTTTGACTTGCCTTCATTTGCAACAAATGGGATCTTTGGATATTGCTTTCATTCAACAAACCCCTGCAATTAGTGCATATGAATTTGGGCACGTAATGTTAATAGCACCAGTACTTGAAAATGGTCCTAATTCTTGAACTGCTTCTCTTCTTAGTGATTGAATTGAGGGCCTGAAGTAAGACCGATTGTAAAATGTGAATTTTTAAACCTTACACCACTTTTTTCTGTTAGCAGTAATGGCAGTATTTGCAAGCTTTGTTTTCAGTTTGAGGGGGTGGTGGCTTATTGCAGTGTCAAATAACCTGTTTGTGTAACCTGTGTTGCTTATTTTCACATGTTCTGTCTCTGAAGCCAAACTCCTGTTTATTAATGTCCCAATAGCTGAATATCCATGTGTCACTTGCAGCAGGGGGGGTTCCAAGTGACCACTGTGATTAAAGAATATTCCATGTAAATGGAGTACCCAGCTGTCCCTCTTCAGCTTGCTTTAACCCAAAAGCAAAGACATGGAAATTCCCAATACTGCATTAAAAAATTAAGTAAAAGCGCACACACCCCNCTGCCCCCTGAACAGTCATTTTCTCCATAAGTAAATTTTGGAATGCTTCTGATTTTTTGAATGAAGAGAAATACATTCCTTGCATACCTTTCAGAGGCAAAGTTTGCATCACATTTAACTATAAACTTCCAGCTATAAATTGGTAACAAACTTTCAGTAACTTATTTGTGGAAGCGAAATACCACGAGACTCTTAAACTTTGTGGAGGAAATTTCCATCCTGAGACTTGAACCTCGAGGTTTACAATGTTTGACTTTGCTTCCGTAGCTTTTCTCGGGCACCATCAGCAATATTGTGTGTACAGCTCATCAAAATGCTTGTTAGTTCTGCCCCAAGGATGGAGCAAGACAAAAAGATGCCGTCTTGGAAAATTTTTCCCTCTGTCCCAAAAGATAACATAAATTATCCTACTTCCTATAAATTATTATTGTTCTCTTGCCGTAGCTGTGTACAGAATATTGTAGAGTGAGCAGCATTTTCAGAATTCTCAGACAAAAGTCTAGACAGACTGAGGAAATCTGTTTCTCTTGCCTCCTTTCAGAATTCTGGTTTAAAGTGAGGTTCCTGATCTCAGCTGCTGCTTTGGTCATAACAACAGACAACTTGAAACCATGTTAATATTTGTTTTTCTGAAGTCTGGTAGCTGTGTCATCAGTGCATGACTCTGCACCAGAGCAATGTTAATGCAATGTGTTCTGGGTTTTTTCTTTCAGTGATGCTACAGCCTTTTGACTATGACCCTAATGAGAAAAGTAAACACAAGTTTATGGTTCAGTCTATGTTTGCTCCAGCTGATACTTCAGATATGGAAGCAGTAGTAAGTACTGAAATTAATTTAAATGGATTTCTTTCTAATTGTATAACTTTTAAGTCCTTTTACTGCGCTGGAATGGTCCTTGAAAGCTTTTCCAGATTTCCATCTCTGCATGGCAAGGAATTTTCTGTTACTTTGAGCCCCAGGAACCTTGCACTGCGAGTTGGTGTCTGTGGTTGCTTCTTCAGGAAGCTGCTGTCAGGAATGGGATGCCAAGCCATGAAACAAGTAGTTGTAGTTTTTTGCAATATAGCCTTCTTTAGAAAAGCCAGCTTGAACCATACGTTCTAGGGATATAGAGAATATATTCTAAGACTGTGGCATCTTTTATGTTTTATGCATTTACTCTCAGTCTTGAGTCTTCTCTTGAGCAGCTCCTTTTGCAAGATGCAAGAGGATGATTTACAAGTATTGTATTTTTCTTTATCCCTACCTGTGTCTGCTGTGGTTTTGTAAATGAAAGGCCCTCATAGAATCTGTCCTGTGGATTACAAGTGAAAGCAGTAGAAATATGTAGGTGCTGAAGCAGAGAAGGACAAAAGACATAGAAATCAGATGTCAGGCTACAGTAAGACAACCTGGAAAGGAGTAAACCCTTACACCGACTGGTGGCTTTCCTTTAAGGGGAAGATTTGCCCCCAGAAGAAGGCACAAGGAAGCTTTCTCTAGCCCAGCTTTTGTTAGCTTGAGAGAACACTCAGTGGCTACTGAGGACACAATATAAAAAAGACCATTACTCTAGAAATGTGTGGCTTGTGTGTGCTACTTAAAAACAAAAAAGCCAACCCAGAAAAACTCTACAGTAGTTTTTACAATATGTGTCTTCTTCTGAATAGCTTCTTAAAGCTGGGGCACTCTGCAGGTTAATAATTTCCCTTCTGAAACTGATTTATGGAACTATATTTGTTTAATGGGCTCAAAATAAGATCCAGTGGGAGAAGCAGCAATAGTAATAAAATGTCTGCATCACTAGAAAGATAAGCCAGTCTGCCTTTCTTTCGAGCTCTTTAATTTTTATGAGTTACTTTATACCATGACAAATGTTATTCTGCTGGCAAAGAATGTTTTTTAGTACCTAGATGGGCCTTTCAGTTTTCCAGAGCTCTCCAGACCGATACGATTCCTTTTCCTGTAACACTTTGATCAGTTCTCAGTTTTGTTACCACTCTCCAGATCTCTTCCTATTCTGGATGAACAGGTGAGACCAGTTATGGGAGTACTGTAAAGCTTTCAACACTTCACAGGCAGCCAAGGAGCTCGAAATAGAACTCTGACTTCAGCCCCAGAAGAGCTGAACTACGATTCAGCTATTTAGGATGAATTAAATGCTACTCCAGGTTGCACAGGCTTAGCCGTAATTTGTCACCTACTTGAGATATTCTGAGGAATACCAGGCTACCAGGAGGATGGTCAAAGTGAAGAGGAGCACGTGAGAACTCGAGGATGTCAGTGTGGATGCTTCTTGCTGTTTATTACCACTGAGAATAAACCTTTTCACTTCAGGGTTACAGCTGATACTGAGCAAAGATTTATTACTGCTGATCCCTATTAAAAAGATCGCAGGGAGTCTTGTTTATGGCAGACTCCCCACCTGAAGGAGAGAGAAGGTGTCAGGGGAAGTTACCCCTCTGTGTGTTGCACATCTGGTGCTGTTCAGACACTGATGCTGAAAAATAAGGATGTGGCAAACAAGGAGGGGGAAGAACAGTCCTGTAGGTCCTTCCAGTCGGGTAGAAAAGCTCATGTGAAATTTCAAAAAGTTTGAATAGGAACTCCACTGGGCAAAGAGTTGAGAACTCATACCGTGACTGATTTGGGGGCTTGTTATCTTTCCCTTCCCTTGAATTCACCCCTCCTTTTTCTTTTTTTTCTTTTTTTCTTTTTTTTTTTTTAAAGCAGGCCTGTAACTCACTCCGTCTCTGTTAATTTCTCTGACACAGCTCCCAGTTCTCTCATAAATTACCTGTGGAATTTTCAGACTATTTAGAATGATTTGCTTCATGGTGTCTGGTCTGTCTTTATGATACCACTCAGTTATGTATTTGATCTCATTTTTCATCCTGTGTGTGGTTAATGCTAATGTGACAAACACCTGTGGGCTTTTTCTGAGTGAAATGATGTGATTTGTTTACGTAATGCACTGCATTTCCAATCTGCCCGATTATACTAATATGTTTAATATTAAATTAATATTAACTTATTCCAGTGGAAAGAAGCAAAACCGGAAGAACTCATGGATTCGAAACTTAGGTGTGTGTTTGAGCTACCAGCAGAAAATGATAAGCCTGTGAGTATTTTCAGATGCATATTGAGTGATTTAACTTAATACCACAGTAAATCCTGTAAAATGTCATGTTTATTCAGACAGCTATATAAGCACAAGACAGAACCCTCTGTTTCACTGCCTGGATGGCATCACCCTTTAGAAACACAATATAAACTATTTAAAATCTTGGTAATCCTTGGTGTAACTAGCAGTCAGTTTGAGCATGATAAGTGCAACAGTAGCACAAAGCAATTTTTGAGTTGATCTGTTTTCATTTAGTGAAAGGTCACAGGATAAAGAATATTGAAAAAAAAATTGAAGATGCTGATTGCTGGTTGTGAAGCTCAGAGTTTATACTGAAGCAATTATAACCATCAGGAATATAAATTTGCCTGTCTGACACTCCCCTTTGCTTCCTTGGTACAGCACTGATTTTGGCAAGTAAATTAATAGAAAGCTGATGAGGAAGGCACAAAAGCAGTTAGGAATTATACTGCAATCCTAATATTGTAGGATCCTTTTTTAGGGTAATGAACATATTAATTTCTAACGGAAGTATGCAGTGTGCAATGTAGAACTGATAATGGATTGAATAAAATGAAAAATGCTTCCCAGTGTGCAGGTACCAAAGGCACAGTTGTTCTACTTTGCACTGAACAGTCTGTAATTAGGATTATGTAACTGTTTGGGTGGGGGGAGGTTTGTTTCCATAGGAGACCCTTTCTAAAGTGCAGAGCCTGGAAAGGATGCACAGGCAGGGGAGGGAGCAGGGTGCCGAGGTCTGAACCTTGTTTCCCAGCTTGGGTTGCAGGTTCCTCCTTCCCTGCAGAAACACAGGGGGAGGGAGAGGGGGCTGAAGGGAGAGGGGGCTGCAGCACTGCCCTGGCTCCTGCAGCAGCTGCTCCTGCTGTGCCTGGGGAGGGAAGGGTGAGGAGGCCCCTGGCTGTGGGGCCTGGTTTAGGAACACTGCTGTATATGCAGGGCCTGAAGAGTCAAGGTCATTCTGTCTTCACTTATTGCTGCTGATCTGGTGTTTTCTGGGGAAGCAGTAAAGTTACAGAAAGCAAAATGTTGTTTATTTCTTTTGATACAGGCGTGTGTCAGGTGTGCGCAGACAATTTTACCTGATTGCCCTCCTATATATCAGGTGTGTGGTGTGGTGTTAATAACTAACCAAAAATCACTCTATCCTTTTTTAACAGCATGACATAGAAATAAATAAAATTGTATCCACAACTGCAACAAAGACAGATTCCTCTGTAATGTCTAAATCAATAAGTTCTTCTTTGGATGACACTGAAGTTAAGAAAGTAATGGAAGACTATAAGAGGCTTCAAGTAGAAGTTCAGAGGTTACGGGAGGAGAATAAACAGTTTAAGGTAAAGATTGCTGTTGTTTTCTTTTCAGATTTACCCCTTTCCTGAAACAGAAGCTTCCATCTTAAAGGTTTGGTTACCTGACCTTAGCACAATATTTTAATATTGTCTATAAAGTAAAAGATAATTCGAGTTTCTCTCTGTAAACTCTGCGAAGGTGCTGAAATCAATGGTCGCTTTGAAAGGAGGCACAAGTCATGCAGTCACAGAAGGTGATTGGGTAGCAACCCAGAGGACTGAATTCCCCCTCTTTTTTTTTCTTTTCCCACCTAATTTCTCAGTCTGAATTAAGCATTCATGTTGGACTTGGCCCTGTTCTCCCAAACCGATGGGAGCTTGAGGGCAGTGTTGTGCAAATACTGAGTTTCAGTAATTGCACCTGTAATGTGCTGCTGAAATGGCCAAATTAAGACAGATGAATGGGAAATGTGCTTCCTGTCATATCCAGCACATGGCTGGGAAATCCAGTAATTGAGACGCTTTTATCACTGCTGAAAAATTTCTTTTTACAGTAGTTTGATTTGTTGTAAGTGTCTACTTCCATAGATATCAGCACCAAGGAAAGTGTGGCTGTTGTGACTCTTGCAGCCCAGTGAAAGGAGCTCTGTTCTCTCAGCTCTGATGCTGCTTGGCTGGCTGATGCATGAAGGAATTCTTGAAAACAGTTTTGTTTTGCACAGAAATAATATGTGTACATAACAGACATGACCCTAACTTCTCCTTGTGTTCTTGTTTTGCCAGCGACTCAATACTCCTAAGTTCTATATGATTTTATTTAATTTTTTTGCAAATCAGTCTTGAATAAACACTCTACAGGAGCTATCTAGAACTGAGCTGCTGTCTTACAGTAACGTCCTTGATCGGTGAGCTCTTTGTTCCCTTTGTGGAGTGTTAAAAACATCTGTAAAACATCAGAAAGCAATGCTAAATCACTGCCTGCTGCCAGGTGCTGTCAGTGTCAGGCTGGAGTCACTGTCAGAAGGAAGTTAAAATATTTTAAATGAAAATCTGTTGTTTCTGTACGAAATTTGTTATATGTAAACAACATTTGTTTACAAAAGTCAGTTGTCCCCATTCAGACTTAGAGCAGCAGTGAGGTATCGGGTAGCCTGAGGCTTTCAGTGAGTTAATTAATTAATTAATTAAAAATAAGTTCACCTTCAGGTCATGTAGGTGCCCCTTTAAATTCAAAAGTGAGAAACACTGACACGCCCTGAGCCCTTTGACCTTCACTTAGCTGACAATTTTTAAGCTGCAGTAACTTTCATTACAGTTTTGTTTCCTGAGTATTTTTTCAAGTATAGACTGGTGACTTTTGCTGTGGTACCTTATACTTTTGCACTATTGTATCCCATTAAAAAGTCTAACACTGTTGCTTCAGCTGGACACAAATTAAGTCACAAAAGACTCATTTGCCCCGGTCCTGAAGTGCTCTGAGTGTGTGTGACTGGAGTGTGCTAACACACAGCTGTGCTGCACAACAGCTCAGGGGCAGCCGAGGGCAGCTTCCCCCCCTGAAATGAGAGTATCTGCTGGTGTTACAGTGTTTTATCTGTTGTCTCATCTTTAAATCAGGTGAGCTGCCGAAGTCAAACCAAGAAAATACCCTAATTATTGCCATTGTGTTCATGTCAAAATGTCAGCATTAATTCGATGGGGGAAACAGATTTCCCGTCAGGGGCTGGGAAGATCTGCTTGTGACGTCTGACATGGGGAACGCTGAGTGCAATTGCCTTGGGTTGGGACAAACGTGCAACTTCACCGTAGTTGTATTGAGGAACGTTTTCCCCGACAGCACCTTACTTGCTTACAGAGCAAGAAAAGCACCTTCATGCCATTCCCTCCAGCGTTTTTCTGAAGTTCTGGAGCTGTCTCGACTTCAGACAAGAGTTCTTGCAGGGTTCCTCATGGCTTCCCCACTCCCTTCGCAGGGGAAAACTTCCCAGAGTGTGGCTTTTGCTGTCGATACAGAATTCCTCTCCTGCCTCACTACCCTTCCTTCTCAGGATTCTTCAGGAAACAGAGCTCTAACCTAGCTGTAAATTCGCTTTCACCTATTCCGTAACACCCACCTAATGATAAGGGTGAATATTTAAAGCTTTTTTTTGTAGGAATAATCAGTATCTCGTCCTGTAGGAAGAAGATGGACTGCGGATGAGGAAGGTACCCCAGACAAACAACCCGATATCTCCTTCTGCAGCTGCTGTCAAGGACGAAGGGCTCAGCTCCAGACTACTTGCTTTGGTGGTTTTGTTCTTTGTCTTTGGTGTAATTATAGGAAAAATAGCCTTGTAGAGGCAGCATGCTGGAAATTGTAAATTGGTTTGATGGTTCTGCCATATCATTGGATTAAATTTATTCATAACAATGTTTAAAAAACAAAAATTAATGTATGACATCTCACAGGTCTTGCCTTTAAATTACCCCTGCACAAATACTATGTAACATAATCTAGAAAGTTCAAAATGTATGGTGAGGGAATGAATGAAAGAGAATATGCTTCAGTGATGAAGGGGGGGAGAAAATCCTGATTTAACACTACAATGGAATATTGTATATGTCATTTTAAACATTCTTAGACCCTGGTACATGTTGCTGGATTACCTCTTTTTAAAAAAAAAAAAGAAAAAAAAAAGGAAAACTAGAGAAACCTCTTCCTCCACTGCTGGAGCTGGCCCTAGGGATGTTTGGAGCTGGGTTAGGCAGGAGGTGTTGATAACTTCTGTAAAATACGTTAATCCACCATTCTGCTCATAAATTTAACAGTTTCTGTCAGTGTCTTCAACTCTGTGCAAGTTAGCAATTTCTTGGCACTTAACTGAGCAGTGAGAAGCTGCAAAGATTTGTCTGTGGCAACGCTGAGGGAGCTGGGCAGCACCGAGGGGCTCATTCAGATAAAGGTCAATGCCTTGTTCTCACCAAGGGACCAAGCTACACTGCTGTTGGTTCATTTAGCTGAATTAAAACGTCACTCAGAGATGTTTAATGCAGATTTGACTTATTTAATGTATTTCATCTCATGTTTCCTTATTGTCACAAAATTGACTAATAGTCTGTGGTATGGAAAGGCACCTGTTCAAAGCCAGTGACGAGAACTAAAAATTTGCTGCTGTAGTGGTGCAAGATTCTTCTGCCTCCTGGTGTTTTGGGCACTACACAATTGTTGGGAGTTTTGATCATCTGAACATTGGGGAAATAGTGGTCAGGAAACTGTTTTTGTATGTAAATAAGTCTATCTAAGGGAGAAACAAAAATATTAGTAGTAAACTAGTCCTATGCCGTAAAAAGACCAATCTTGTTTGACTATGTAGCATCTTAAAAAAAAAAAGGAAAAAAAAAAGAGAAGAAAAATGAAATAAAGCCCCCAAATTAATGTTTCCTTTGTTACTTTTGTCATGTTCTCACAGTTTTAGAGGTGGGGAGGAAACAGTGTTCTCTTGTCAGTTTTGTTCATGGCATAAGGAAACTTGCAGTCGTATTTCAGGGCGAACTTCTTTTTTTCCAGACTAATTTTAAAAATCAAACCAAGCCACCCCATCATGAGCCTGACACACACAGGTTGTTCAGAGTAACCGTGTTGCTGCTGAGGTCCAAGGTAACATCCCACTTCCCAGGTTAGTTCAGGAGTTCAGACACCTGACAGCACCCTCAGAGTGAGCTGAAGGTGATTGGGTTTCTAAGCTTCCTTTTACCACAAGGTGTATAAATCAACTCAGAGTGTTTTAACATGATGGATTCAGTAGATGAAATAGTTTTTGAGCAGGTAAATTCACATCTGTTCTTAAATGGTAGACCCAAAAACCATCAGTGACAAAATTTTTAGTAATGTATTACAAGATGAAGCTGACTCTTTTAAAAATGACTTCTGTCATTCCTTCCATATTCCTGGGGTTCTGTGAGGAAGCTGCTGGGGCTGCAGCCTGTCTGCTGCACTCCTTGACCTTTATGTTTGTCCCACTTGTGTCTCAAGGGCTTCCTCCTCTGCACGTGCAGATAAATGAAATTTTATGTGAGGCTTACTAAGAAAATATGTGGGGAAAACCCCATAACTGGTGTGTTCAGCTTATGAACACGAGTCTGGAAGTATTTCTAGGAGATTCAGTAGAAAGGAGAGGTGTATTTTTAGCATTTTAAAGTGCTGGTGCCTTGTCTGCTCAGAGGGAAGGGACAGAGCCACTGCAGCCTGGCTGCAAAGGGCAGGGCAGGTGGGAGATGAGCTGGAAAGGACAAAGCAGTGAATTTATGGGACAAATTGGGCAGAATTGACCAAGAAAAAGATACGTCCCGGGCAGTAGAAGCTGAAGAAAACTTTCTAATGAAGCATTCTTTTCAGAAAGACAAGGTTGTGAGTGATACTGCAAAATTAGTTTTCATGGCTTTGAAGAATGTATTGGAGAAAACCTCTGCTGAAGGGAGACTGAGATATGAAGTAGGCTTTTTTAAGTGGCTGTAAATATTTTGTTCTGTTACAGGAATTCCTGATTTGCTTAAAAAATTTTTTTTTTTGGAGAGTCCTTTGTTCTGCCTAAAAACAGCCAAAAAAAGTTTGGTTTTAAAAAAAAGGTCTCTGTCTTTGCAGGATAAAGGGGGAGGATTGAAGCTTTAAGCTGGTCTCCTGTGAGTATACCTGGAGTAATGTTCCAGGCAGGTTTTACACCCTGTGTAAGCTGCTGCAGCTGCCTTTGCTGGCCCAGGGCAAAGCCAGCAGCAGCTCTGTCCTCCCCCGGTGCTCAGCAGTCACTTCCTGGTGCTCTGTGCCAGCCTGGGACTGTAAATTGTTCACGAACAAAGTTGTTCCTGGTGTTTGCACTCCAGGATCATAAAGAGGTCCCAGGAAACCATCTCATGGTTTTCCAGATTCCCTTCAAACATGGGATCAAGGAGACCAGGAGAGGATTTCAGTGTTGGTACCATCTGTGGCCTGCAGCTGGGCTGGCCCACACCGGTCCCGAACAAGACTCTAAACTCTTGTATTTCAGAATTTACCAAAATCCTGACGTCTTCCCTCACCATTTTTGACAAGAACCTGAACACATATTAGCCCTGAGTTGCCTGGGTAATGCTTTGCTTTGCTGAGCTTAAAATAAAGCGACTGATCAGGGGAACCCTCACTCCCTGTTTGACCAAACCCTTCTTTCATGGGCAGTAGAGAGAAATCTTAAGGATTTTTTTTCTTCCAAGGTTCCTAAAAGGCCAGTTTGTAGCTCGAGTGCAAATATAGGTTGGATGGATATCCTTAAGCCACCTGACTCTTTTTGTAAGTTGTTCCTTCCGTGGCAAGAGCAAATGTTCTCATGAAGTATTCACAGCAAGTGAATTATTCTGAAGGACATTGTACATCTTAGGAAGTTGTGCACAAAATGTAGTTTCTAAGTAAGATTATTGTCTGGGGTCGCTACACAACATCAGATACTAGAAACCTGTGATTGATTCATGGTAGTAGAAATCAAGTTATTACTAATTATTGTCCTTGCTGTTACTTTAAGCTGACCACTTGCACATTTATTGTTGATTTTTGTAACACCCAGTAGAGGCTGCTTGGTGCACTCTTTGGGCGAATTTGGGATAAACAGATACCTGAAATGTCTTGAAGCCTAGTGCTGGAAAACGAATGGAAAATGGTTTCTTCTATTTTTATGCAGTTCTCCACATCTTAAAGCAAATACTCCGTGCATGAATGATCCTAACTACTGCAGTGCACTGGCAGTTGTCAGCTGGGAATGCACAGCTGGAGCAGCTGCGTGTGCAAGCCAGGACCAGCTCAGGTTACTGGGGAGTAGCCTGGGGGCTGAAGAGCAAGATCATGTCATGTTGTTCTGTTGAGGGGGATTGATGTACCATAATGTCATTTTCTAAAAATACAGGATTGTAAAGCTCGATGGTGGTGTTACTTTTTCCTTCTGAAATGCTGTTAGTGGGATAAAGTTGGAACTTCACTTTGCAATTCACTAGAATTTCTTTTCATCAATAAACTACGAAGGGTTTGTATCTGCTGCACATGTGAACTTGCAATTCTTGTCAGCAATTTTACATCGTGGTGTGCACGAGGAATGGATCATTTATGTCTTGACACACTTGATGTTGCATTGCCCAGTGGAAGAAAACTCTCATCCCTTTTCTTCAGAAAATGGCACTTCTGTCTCTTCAGTGGAATGTCCTTAATTCTCAGGCACAGGAGTGGCTTCACTGCTGTGCTCTTTAAGTCTGAAACTGTATTTCTATTGCCCTGTGTGATATCCTGAAATTCCACATCCTGAGTTCTGTTTTGCATATAGAGTAAGAGAAAGAAAAAAGCACCGCCCAAAATCCCTCTGTTGGAAATTAAAGCCCGTGTGAAACAACCCTCTGAAGCTCCTGTTTGTTGTGGCTGGGTCACAGCTGCACTGGTGCTGCACTGGTGCTGCACTGGTGCTGCACAGGGCCTGGGGAGCCACCGGGCCATGGTTTGGGAATGGGGGAGCATCCAGGGCCCAAGCTGGGGGGTGACAGGCGGGGAGTGAATTTCAGTGGATGTGTTTGGGATTTTGGAAAGATCAGCTTCAGAGAACAAAGTAATTGTGTTTCCACTGCTCAGATCTGCTTAACTATAAAATTTGTTTGTTTTATTAATAGGCTGATTTTTTTTTCCTGGCTAAATGAAGATTATTTTTAAAATAACACAAGTGAGAGCCAGCCAGGAATGTTGCAGGTGATGTTCTAATGAGCACGCACCTGCACACTTGCAAAGTGACTGTGCCTGTCATTCACTCTGCCATTTCCTGTGACTTCAGTTCCTGTTAAAGAACTGAATTCACATTTGTACTTGAAGAGTAAAACTTTTTGAAACCTTTACTAAACTTCCATGCAGATCCCTTTGCCTCCCAGTCCAGCCTGAGTTTGTCCTGAAGCCTCTGCGAGAGTGAAAAGTGCAAAAGGGGCGCGGGGTCTGTGAGCACAGAAACGAGGCTGCTTTTCCTTGGAGTAAACTTGAACTTTGGATCTTTCCTCCTGTGATCTGTCATTAGAAAATGGCCTTTTCCAGAGAGCAAAACAAAGGAAGTTAAGAAAACAAATGAATTAAGAAGAATTAATTGAAGCTGTGTATTACAAGTTGACATTATACATCTGGCATTTCTGTTTATGTTTCTGCATTGGTGCATTTCATTCTGATTTAATAA
>VYZQ01061117.1:6930-28370 GCA_013400655.1 Mystacornis crossleyi
TTTGTTTCAGTTATTATACTGCTCTTATCTTAACCCACAAGTTATTATTTTTTTCCAATTCTCCCCATTTCACTGCAGTAGGAGGAGATGGAGTGAGCAGCTCTGTGGTTCTTTGTTGCCACCTGGGGTGAAACCAGGACAAGGGCCTAATGCCTGTGGTGTAAATCAGCACCCATCTTTTAACACGGGTTGAGGAACTGGCTGACTCAGTGACTGATTAGCTGCAAGCCTGGTTTAAAGGGTGAGATTATTTATTTTCATAATTTTTTTCTATTATTTTAACATTTCCATGATTTTTCCATGTTTTCCATCCTACTTGAAAGCCTTGGTTGGATGAGCCCAGCCCCAGACTGTCTCTCCTTGGCTGGCTAAATCAGACAGTTTTATTTCTTCTGCTCATGGTCTTTTTTTAAGCTGAGTGCCAGGAAGCACTGAGGTGAGCAGGGTGAATAGGCTGGGAAGAGGGAGTGGTGAAATAGAGGAAAATTCTGGGACTTCTCTTTGAAAGAGCAGTGATGAAGGTTAAGCTGGAGCCAGCTGGCCCCGCTGGCTGGCACTGGTGATAGACAGAACCTTTATCAAGTGTCAGCAAAGACATGTGACATTTATCACCGTGGAAAGCCGAATGCTGCTGCACTGACAGAGTTATTCAGCGCATGCCATCTCCACTGCACTGAGCTCCCTTAATGGCACCATTTCTCCCCGAGACCAGGACAGCTCTTCTTCCTCCTCATCTCTGCTTCTCCCTCAGCTTCCTTTTGATACCTTTCCCTCCATACATTTTCTTTCCATTTTTTTCCTCCTTTTTTCTTTGCCATTCCCTGTCATTCCATCCATTTTTCTTTTCATGCCTGTTTTTTCTGCTCCTTTCCAGCACTTCACCCCTTTCGTCTGCCTTTCCTCCCTTTTTTTCTGTGCCCACACAGCCCAGAAGAGCCCCACCAAACCCCACACCCTCAGGCCAGGCATGGTGTGACTGCAAAAGAACAACTTCGAGCCTTGGCTTATGAAATATTTCAGATCACTTTAGGTCACAGGGAAGTTACCTGTCAGCTGCTGCTGGTGAAATTCCTGCTAAAAGGCTGGAATTGCTTCATCAACGGAGTTAAACCCTTTTCCAGGTACATTAGGGATGGGAGTGGAGCGTGTGGACACAGCGCTGGCTGCACTGAGCTGCTCAGTGGGTACAAAAGAGATGTGAGGCACCGCAATTAAGTGATGCAAATCTGAACAGGGATTTTGTTTTAAAGTATTTTTCAGCATGAACATGATGTAATTGCAGGTGACATGTGAGCCATCCCCATAGCCAAGGATAAGGGCTGGCCTGCCCCTATGGAACGCACACCTGGGAATAAGTGAGCCAGTCACTGGATGTCACCATTGAGCTGCAGAAATGTGGCTTCGAGTTCATTATTCATCTGCTTTTAAAAGTACTGAGTTTTTAAGGAAAGCCTCTATCTCTGGCAGCCCTTGGGTGAGTCAGCACCTTGCTGGGGACTGGACCATTTGCTGGGACTCGGTGCTGGTGTATTGTCCCTGAGTAGGTGGAGTCAAAAATCTCATCCTGCAAGGGAACAGAGGGACCAGGGATCACTGAATTTTGTGAGCTGAGTTTGGAGGTGGTTGGGTGAGTGTCCTGAAAACTCAATGACTCAGAGCCCCACAAAACTGTTCCCATCTGTGCAGCATTTACACAATTCTTGGGGTGCTGTGAGAAGGTGGAGGCTCCACTAATGAAATACTCATGGAAATCATATTCTGGTGAGACCCCACCTGCAGAGCTGCATCCAGCTCTGGAGTCCCAGCACAGGAAGGACATGGAGCTGTTGGAGAGGTCCAGAGGAGGTCACCAAATTGATCAGAGGGATGGAACAGCTCTGCTGTGAGGAAAGGCTGGGCAAGTTGGGAATGTTGAGCCTGAGGAAGAGAAGGCTCCAGGGTGACCTAATAGTGACCTTCCAGTTATTGAAGGGGCTACAAGAAAGATGGAGAGAAACTATGTACAAGGGCCTGGAGTGACAGGACAAGTGCTTCAAACTGAGAGAGAAGAGGTTTAGATTAGAGATTAAGAAGAAATTCTTCCCTGTGAGGAGGCCCTGGCACAGGGTGCCCAGAGAAGCTGTGGCTGCCCCTGGAACCCTGGAAGTGTCCAAGACCAGGCTGGACAGGGCTTGGAGCAACCTGGGATGGTGGGAGGTGTCCCTGCCCATGTCAGGAGTGTTGGATCTGGATGATTTTTAAGGTCCTTTCCAACTCAAAGTCTTCTAGGATTCTCTGATATCTGTATTACACAAAGTTCCTTGAGCTTCACAGAAGAGCTGAGACCAGAATTGCCCAACTGGTCACTCAGAAACCACCAGCACCAGAAGGATTTGGTGACCTAATGCATAACTACTGTCCTGAGAATGAGAGCTCCAAACAGAAGGAAAACAGAATAATTTTCACTTAACTGGAAATGTTCAGTTGTTTCAAGTCTCTTAGGCTGTTATGTAGGCAATTATCTCTGATGATCCAATTAGTAGAATGGAATAGGGATCTGCATGGGACTGAGAATGTACTCAGAGCATAGATTAAGAGAAAATTGTGTAAATCTATTAAAAAAAAAAAAGAAAAAAAAGAGGTGGAGGGAGGTGAAAAAATCCAAAGAAAAGAGAGATCCTTTCTCAGATTCTCTCCCAAGAAATCATAGAATCTCCTGAGTCAGAAGGGACCCAAAAGGATCACTGAGTCCAGCTCCTGGCCCTGCACAGGTCACCCCAACAATCCCACCATGAAAGACCATCCAAGGACTGACTTGATTATACCCAAAACCCCCCAAATTAGCAAGACTTCATTGCTGAACCCGCTTGGCAAGTGTTTAGTGAGTCTTAGGATAAGTAACTCATTACACACAAGTACGGACACACACTTGGGTCAAACATTCTGGACGTGAAATTGTAGTGGAACTGTGTTAAATAGCTGTGATTTCTCTGGGGTATTGGTCATTCTGTGTGAACACAAGGCTGTGCTGCTTGGAGAAAATCCATTCCAGTGGAGGAGAAGGCAGAGAGAGGAGGGCTGAGCAGAGCAGGGTGCAGGAGAGCAGAGTACTCATAGCAAAGGGAAGGAGGAAAAGAAGGGACAGGGAGCACTAATTCAGCACAAAATCAAGATGTTGAGAACCCGATTAATTAAGGTACCAAGAGGGTTGGAAGAATAGAAAATCTTTAATTGCCTGTACACCAATGTGAAGATTCTGGGTAGGTCAGGAGGAATAGGATTTGCTCACATATGAGTACAAATTTGACCTACTTTGGTGCTACTGAAGCTTGATGGGAAGATTTGCATGAGTGGAATGTTAAAAGCATTGGCTATGATGCGTTTGGCAAGCAAAACCAGCCAAATAAAAGTAGGAGGACAGTATTCTTATGTCAAAAATGGCATTTCGTGTTTCTGAGTCTCTGAAAACTCAGAAGCAAGTGATCTGAAGTAATATTCTCACAAATAAAAACCAAATCAGGTCCTTTCTACTCCCCACTGCAGACAAGAGAGAAACTTGATGTCTCGTCTGGCTCTTTATATGCCTCTCTAGGAAAGGAAAAGACTTTCATCTACATGGCCTGTGAGGGAGATATCATGCTGCTAGAACTAAAATATCCTGGATTTTTTTTTTCAAAAATAAAGACAAGAATTTCCCAAAATGTTGGATAACATTTTTATCCAACAGGAGGATAGTGCTAGACCTCATCATCTTGACAGATAAAGAGAATTCAGTTCCAAAATTAAAAGTAGTCAGAGAGCTGTTTGGATGCAAGTGGCACAGACTTTAACTCTTGCCACATGCAAATGGAATAACATCCCAAACATACAGATACACACAGCCAGAGCTGATTTCACAAAGATGAAAGCTATTGTGAACCCAGTTGTTTGGGTAAAAGGATTTAAAGAGAAAAAGAAATAAATAACTGGGAACTCTCTGACAGCATTTTCTATGCTTCAAAAATACCATTAGCATCAGCAAGGGAAAAAGAACTTTTAAAAGCCAAATCAAACAAAAGACATAGTTGAAGAAGGGCTGGCCTGATGTTTAGAGGACAACTGACAATGTAAAATGTGACCTCGAAAACAAGTGCAGGTAGCAGATTCAAGCCTCTGTGTTCAGGTTTGCTCAAGGTGTGAGTGCAGAAAGTGCAGCTCCCTCTCAGAGAGCAGCAGTTCTGCATAATTTGTGAGAGTCCAGTTTCGATATCTTCAGACCAGTGACTAAAGTATGTCTGTGGATGAGCCCTCAGTCATTTAGCTGCTCACTGACATTGAAATTCAACTTTGCATCCCCTGCCAGCCCAAGAGCAATGCACCATCTGGAGCCCACATCCGCTCTGCTGAAGGGACATCAGTAATTCATAGCTTGGCTCATGCCAGTTCAGGAGTGAACTTTGGAATGAATGGGGAGGGCAAGGCCAGCAAACACAAACATGTCCTGAAACACAGAAGGAATTCATAAGAAGTGGGAACAGGCTTTAGACAGAAATCTTTTTTGTTCTCAGAAATGACTTTTCTGTAGCTTCTGATTTTCTCCAGCCTGTATCCTCACTGACACCATTTCAGTGGGGACTTAAGAGCCTGAACACATCCAATGTCTGGGCCCAAATCTCTCTGTGTCTCTTCTTTCCCATAGGATTGGCAAGGGTTCAGTGGAGATAGTATAGCTGAGACTAGAAATAGCATAAAATGGTATTTTTCTGCTGATGCTTTAAAACACCCAAGGCTTTAATTAGGATAGCAGCTGTGCTAGAAATATTAGCTAGACTTTGTGATAGGGAAAACTGGAGGGGGACTTTTGTCTCTTACAATCCCTTTTTTTTTTTTTTTAATGGGTTGATCTGAAATACATTTCTCAGAATTCTTGTGCACACTAACATGTCTTTAAAAAGAATCTGCCATCCATCTTCTCTATGCCAGGTTGATGGATTGGGAACCTCTGAGCAATGTCTCTTGACTGAATGAGCCATCTTTGCACCTCCATGGGGAAAAGAGACATCACTGGGTGAAGCACGATGGATTGATACATTTTTTATTTGTCAGCAGCAGAACTGATATATTTTCCAGAATTTTCAGATATTGCATAATTACAGAATGTGGATGATACTCAGTGAAGAAATGGACAATTGAAAAAAAAAATTATGACTATATCCTCTGCTAAAACACATCTCTAGATATCCAGGAGAAATCTTGGTATGAGCAAGACAGAACTCTCTGCCTTCAGTGTGTGCCCCTTTAGTTTCAGAGCTGTCCCATTCCAAGCTGTGGGTGAGGAAGGGCATAACTGGATCCTGCTGAAGCTCATGAAATGAAAGCCCCACTCCCATTGGTTAAATGTTCTGCCTGAGTTATGCAACCAGAATTTTCATAGTGGTAACTTGGCCTGAGCCCAAATTCGAATGTGGATTATTTAGCTCTGCTGCTCCTGTCTGCAGGTCCATGCTCTAGCAGTCACAAGAGCTATTTAAAATAAGGACACAGATGCCTAAAACTCCCTTTCAAACTCTAAGATGCAGAACTGTGAGTCTGTGTTTGCAGAACTGGTTCCTGCTGAGGTGGAGCTTTACAACACTGAAGTTTAGACAACTTGTCTTTGAGGTGTTCCGTGAGAGTTCAGGAAAAGAGGGGTTTGTGCAAGGGGAGCTTCAGATCTGCTCTGGAAAGGTCTCCTGGGAAACGGGTTTTTTTTCACTGACCACATGTAAAGGCTGAGCAACCAACTAAACCACTCCAAGTTAGAGAGAGAAAAGAAGGAGTATGGATATCCTTCCTGCTTCTTAAAACCTCACTCGTTGACTTAAAAGTGTCCAAAAGGCACTGCATTGTCAAAGTACTGCTTCCCCCATGGACCAGGACATCCATCAGATCACAGCTCACCAGCACAGTCTTCTAGTGGCTCCCTCAACCCCAGGCAGCTTCTGTCACATTGTCACTGTGTGGCTGCACAGCCCCTGACACCGTCAGGGACCCTATTGGTCAGGACCCTTTCCAGAGCAGCATCTGGCCCACCTGGAATGGCAGTTTTGTTTGGGGCACCCCAAGAGTTAAATCTCTATGCTGTTTTCCCTTGTTGGGAATGAGAGGAGCAAAACAACATAGGGGAAAAAAAAAAAAAAAAAAAGCTAAAGAGGGGGGGGGGAAAAAAAAGAAAAAAAAAAAAAAAAAAAGAGCTAGAGAGGGGGAGGGGAAAAAAAAGGAAAAACAAGCCTAAAACAAAACTCTGGAAAGAGAGAAACAAATATGGTTTAATAACTGGGACTCAATCTACAGTTTGTGAAATTAAAGCCCTGCTTTCTGCTGGCTGGCTGCCAAAGTTAGGCACAAACAAATCCAGGAAAAAGCAGGTTAATGAGAGACATCTTGGACAAAAAATAGCAAAAAAAGGGAAAGCAACAAACTCACAGAGCTCCTACTGATGAGATAAATAAGATTTGAACTGATGTTATCTGTTCCACTTGCTGTGCATATTTTATTTGCTGCAACCAGTCTTTAAGTTTCCTAGACATAGTTTTCAGCCTCATCCTCTCAGCAGCCATCACTGCATCCATCTTATCCGTCCTTCAACTTGTCCAGCCCGGATCATAGTGGGATTTGGTTGTATCCTGAGCCTGTTGCTAGGACAGAGGCAGCTGCATTGGGAAGGCATTTGCTGCATGCTGCATCTGTCAGGAGGCTGCAGAGCCGGAAGAATTCTTGATATGATAGAGCAGGTGTCAAAAGCAATAAATGAAAATAATAGTGAGAATCCCTGACGAGAAAGGAACTCAGCCTTTCAGAAGCACCAGCTTGTAGCTGTCTTTGCAGAAGGTATTTTTAACTTATTTTGATTGTTTTCCAATCTTCATCTGATGTTCCAACTCAGTTCTTCTGCAATTATTTCTCCCCCTGGTGCAGGCTTGTTTGAACTTTCAAGATTAATGGGATGGTTTAAGTGATCAAATCAAAATCTGTAATTCCCACCAGGTTTTCTGAAACTGCAGGTTTGAGTCCCATGAGAAGGTAAATTCAGGTTACACCAAGGTTACAGCTAAGTTGCTGCAAAAATCCTTCTCCTCTGGAGCTGTTGACTTCCAAATGGAGGGAGAAGGAAACAAAAATCCAAACAAGTTCTTCTACCTCATGTGCACACCCATGTACCTGAGTGAAAAGAGCAGTCAGGGGGCTTTGGTAATGAGATAAAGCCAATTAGGAAGAAACACTGAAGCTGATATAAGAGTATTTAACAATGCTTTTTCCTCTCGTTTTGGGAGATTGCAAGACACATCTTCCTCACAAAACCACACTGGACAGGTTTGTTCTCTTTCCCAGTTCTACAGGAATCTGTCTGGGAAAAAGTCTATGACCCCATCCAGAATAAAATCTCAAAGTCTCTAAAAATCTACTCTGACTTCACAGACAGAATCTCAGTATTTTAGTTTCCACATTCACAAGTCCCATCCTCTGTTTCCTAATGAATTGCACCTACCAGCTTTATCCTTATGTCCACTGGGCTGGTGGCCAAAGGCATGGAATAAAATGTACATTCAGCAGGGTTTGAGCTCATGGTTTGAGCATGAGTCTTCCCAGAAAACAACCTGGAGCATTCTTCTTTCAGCTGCACATGTTCAGCAGTATTTATCTGTTGGTCAAGTTTCATGCCAGAAGCACAAACATCCTTGATTTGGGCTTGAATATGGACACAGCTTCAACAACGCATTCATTTACTCTGCTTAAAAGCTACTAAGGGCCTGATAAATTAAATACTTGCCCAGAATTTTCCTAGAGAAGGGATTCTTCTCCATGATTCAGGGCTGTATTTCCCTCCCCTTTCCAAGCCTTGGACAATCAAGGCTGTCAGATATGTCCAGTCTCTGTTCATTTACAGTCTGGTCTCCTTTTATATATATTCAACACACAGAAAAAATCCCGAAGAACATTTTATCCCACCCGTTTTAATAACTATTTAGTCAGGGATGACTGAATTCGGGTTGGTAGGTTAGACAGAATGCCTGACCTTTTGGCTGCTAAATTTAGGGGAAGTAAGTCTTATTTTCTTAGACAAATCCCTTTGAGAACTCTTCGTATTTCAGAAAATCCAGCTCCAGCTCTCAACCCAACAGAACAGTGAAGCATCCCAGCCTTACACAATCAGAAGATCCAGTTCTACCAATTCATTCATTTCACAATCCTCTCCTTGGATGTAACCCCTAGAGCTTGTCCATTTCTGTGCTAATGCATCATAAAAATTCCATATGCAAAATAGATGGAAGCATATTTTTTTCCCTTTCCTTTTCGTTAAGTCGCACACACTGGGGGCAAAAAGGTTTCTCCAAGCAATGTAGTTCCATGTTTGTTCAAACAGACACACAGGAAAATATGCCACTGAAAAGCAACAGGGGATTTTGAACATCTTCCTGCTGATAGGACAGATAGATGGCCACTGATGTGCTATTAATTAGCAGAATGAAAAGTCATGGATTGAAAAATCCTTGGGACCACAATCTCTTTTTCTTTGGTGTCTTTCAGGCCTCAGTCTAGGCTTGGAGCCCCGTGCAGCTTTCACCACGAGAAGAATATCAGCCTCCTTTAGGCTGTTTTCAAAGCCTAAATGATGTGTGGAGACAAATGCCTTTGATAAGTACAAGATGTCTACAAGACAGTCCATACCCTCACAATTACAGTGTGAAATCACACCGGGAAAGCCAAGAAATGCAAGGGCAAAGAAAGGAACAAATAAAAAAATTAGGGAAGTCAGGAAAAGGAGAAAAATCTGACACTATGTGCACTCTTCCCCAGCCTGAGAAGACATTGCAAGCCTTCACATGTCCCACTGCAATGAGCATGCCTAGAGGAAATGAAGGAAGTATGATGTGAAGGGAGGCAAACACAGCGGTGGGTGACAAGAAACCACCTTAAAATCATTAAAAGGATGGCATTAAGTTATTTAATTTTGGGGGAAAAGGATGTCTTTTACAGGAGGAAAAAAAATTATATGCTGAGCTCTGGACTCTGATGTTTTCTTCTCTGTGCACTTTGGTTCCCTTGACCCACAAGACACAAAGATGTAGTGATCAGCTGTGAACTCCAGTACGTAGATTTGTATATTCATATTTTGACTTCTCTAAGTTTGCATAATAAATAGTTTAAACACTGCAGAAAATGTCTGAGAGAGGAAATTAGGATTCTGAATGAGAAAGTTAATTATACCTCGAAGGATATTCTTTTCAGATATATACAGGCTAGAAAAAAAAGGCCAGAAGTGGATAATTTAGGAGATGGAAATACAGAAAATTATGGGAGGGGTAGCAACAGGAGAGTTATCGCCTAAAAAGGATAATTAGACTAATTTAATTTTTTAAACTGTGGCATTGCATTATAGACAAACAACTCAATAAATAGCAGCCTGAACACTGCTGCTGCAGCTCCTGATGCTTCTTGGGGCTGTGGAGAATTTGGCTTTTCATTTTCAGCAGAGTTGTCTGCAGTAGGAATACTGAATTATCATAATGGGTTGCTTCCTATAGTAAGTCATTTAGGACAGGGACAGGAAATTATGGAGGAGTGGAAAGGAATATTGACATCATTAAATCAATCACTGCTGATTGGATCCAGGGTCTGATGAAGCAGTGATTGGATCTGAAGCTGGAAGACACTGGGGACCAGCTCTTTAAAGATATTTAAGGACTTAACTTTTGCTGATTAAAATAAGAGTTAGTCACCTAAACAGGGGTTAGATGGCTGATATCATGAGGAACCCAAAATATCTTAGGCCTGAATATCGATCCTGAAGGAAAGCACGTTCCTTCTAGTTCTCAGCAGTGATTAAACCAAACTGTGTTTTAGGATATGCCTGACAGTGCACCTATACGCCTTGTGAGAGGAGAAAAAGAGAATAAATGAAGAAAATATCAGACATATGAACTAAATAGCAGATGTTGGCTCAAGAGAAGGAGATAAGAGTTCTTGTCCCAGAAGTTTATTTCATTCATTTTCTAGTCCACGTAGTGGAAATCCTCTGTACACCCCTCTCCTTCCAGCCCCTGACACAATGAGCTGGGACAGCAGTGCTGGGAGTCTCTCTGATGTCTGAGAATCACCTCAATGCACATCTGAGGTGCCTTTCAACTCCGGCTGCCTCAGCTGTCACCCATACACAGCTCTGCAGGAAGATAAACTTCTGCATCCTCCTGTTTCTTTCCCCTCTGCTGTTGTAAGTCACACTTCAGGCTTGCATTGATTCTCCAACATATTGAGGAGAGGGGTGCAGCAGAGCAAGCTGCATTCAATTACACAGCCATGAACTGGCACCTGCCAGGCCTCTCACACAGCATCTGATCACCAATTAAAGGGATGATTTATGGTTTAAAGAGAGGACACCCTTCCTGTCTCACAGGCTGTTTGAGGAAGACACAAATTCACAGGCAGCAATAACAACCTGGGTTCTCTTGGCAAGCACATCTTTGGCTGTAAATTTCACTCATCAGCTCATTAGTGCCAAATGTGGGATAAGGAAGATTCAAAATGTTTTACTTGAGTGTCATTTGCCTTCCAGGCAAAGAAGGCATGGATCAACATGTGCCGATGGGATGGGGAAAGGTCTTTCTGCCAGCTCTAGGAGAGGTGGCTCAAAGTGGCCCTGGATTTTGTATTCAGAGGATCAAAGGGTATTCCCTGTGCTCCCAAACACGTGGTGTGAGGGGAACAAACCCCCCTGACTCCAGCAGGGTCTCTCTATGGAACTTATAATTCTCCTCTTTTATTTTTACTATTATTTTCCTGTGCATATTAATTGTGGTATAACAGCAAAAAGTTTAAGAGACTCCAGAATGGGCAGCCAGATCACTGTGAGGTGTTTTTTGTAAAGTTTTTTTTTTTTTTTTTTTTTTTTTTTTTTTTTTAACTGATGTGATTTATGTGATTCTTAAGAAACTTAACATAAAGGAATGGCAACCTGCAGCGCATACAGCAGCAGACCCAGATGGATGAAAACATGGAAGAGTTGAGCTATGCACCTACCAGACTTAAAGAAACTAATTTTGCAAGTCGTAATTTTTATGGCATATCCAATTAAAATTGGTTCCTGGATGTCTGATAGGGAATAAAGGTTCGTGGGAGTTGTATGAGGGCCAGAGAAGGACAAACATAGTTCCTACATTTGGAAAGGGGAGAAGTGGCTCCAGGGAACTATAGTAATTTTAACTCAGAAAAATAATAGATTAAATAATTAATTAATTTATAAGCATCTGGAGGATGATAAAAATAAAAGGTGCAGTCAACATGGACTTGAAGAGAACAATTTCTGTCATATCAATCTAATTTTCTTCTTTATTAGGGCCACTTGCCATAGTGGTTTAGGAGGATGCAGCAGTTGTGATGTATCTTGATTTTAATATCATCCCACTGCATTTTCTTAGAAGCAAACAAGGAAAATATGATCTAGAGGAAGTCTTGAATCAGGATGGGTCCTCAGTTGGCTGAGGAGTCACACATGGATAGTTCTTCTCTAAACTGGAAGGACATTAGGATTGGAGACCCACACTACTTCAATATTTTCATTATCCATGTGGATGATGTACTGAGGTGCACATCTATAAAATTTACAAGTGACGCTTTGCTGGAAGGGACTGCAAACAGTTTGGGAGACAGGATTGGAATTTAAAATGATTCTGATTCATCGGAGGAGCAGCAGGAAATCAACAAGATGAAATTCAATAGGACAATGGTGCAAATGACGCCTCGGGAAGGAGAAACAATGGCTGTGTCCATGAAAGGGAGAAAAACCGCCCTGACGGGAGCACTGTGGAAAAGGCTCTGGGATTATGATACTTCCCAGGATGAATATGAATTAACAGTGAGGAGAGGAAAGTCTCCCCTGGAAGGCAACACCAGGCAGGTCATACATCCTGCTTAGCTGTGACTGGGGAGGCTTCAGCTGGAGAAGGAGGGCTTGAGGCACCTCCTCGTAATGTGCACAAACTGCAGAGATTCAAACAGAATGCCAGCAAGAAGGGGAGAAGTTCGAGAAAACAAGACCTGTGAGAAAAGTTGAAGTAGTTAAACCTTAATAAGAAAAGACTGAAGGAGGCCACAGTGCAGTTTGGTGATGTGCTGCAGAACATCTCAGTGGGTTCTGAGGGTGTAAGACAGTAAGTCTGAGGTTTAATCCCCAACAAGAAAGAGATCTGTGTTAAAGTAAGAAATTTTAGCTCTTAAATCACCTAGAAAGGACAGCCATGAATTATCCTTTATTGGGTGCTTTAAAAAAATAGTTTAATAAACTTTCTGTTGATGGACATCTAGATGAGGGATGTTACACTTCTTTAAGCTGAGAAGTGACTTCCATTTCAATTGGGATCACAGTCTGTGTCTTTGGAAGTGATCAGAAAGCCATCCTGGAGATAAATCTCTTGCCAGAAGCTCCATCAAAATCGATGCAGCTGCATGCAATACTGAAAGAGATTTAAGGAAAAAAATAAATTGTGCTCAGAGGAGTTGTAAGTACATACATTAACAACCAATGTATGCTAATCTGTTCCTATCAAGCCAATAATAAAATAATAATATCCAAAAGTAAATTTTTGCTGCTCCTATTTCAATTTTGAAAACGAGTTCAGTGTCTGAAGTCTTGTCTGGCTCTCTTTTATTCTCCCCCTCCAACCCCCCCAGTTATATAATTTGGGATAATGAGAAGTAATACTTCTCACAGGCCTTTTCTCACTTAAACCATAGTAGCTACAATATTCTTCCTACTCTTCCTACCCACGGCAGACTTCTTCATAAATAAAGTGTGTGGGAGTCTGGTATTTCACACGTGAATATCCTGTCTTTCCCCATGCTCCTCACAATGGTAATCCCTGCCATGGTTATTATTTATTCAAAAGGTAATGAATAATAATAAATAATGTAGGTGATTACTGAGGTGTGATTAATGAATAATGATAAATAATGGGGGGGAGTATGGTTGCTTGTCGGATAATATCTACTTATTACAAACCATGAAGTAGGGCAGGAAAGCCTCATGCAGTGATGAAATAGCCACATTCTGTCACCATTTTCAGAAGGGTTGATGGCTCTCAGAGTCAAATTTCCTCCAAAATGCTCCATTTTCTATGCATTGATTCCCCTTAACAATCTGCATCACTGTAAAACTGATAGAGGCAGAGAAATGTCAAAAATTTAACCCTTCTTTTGGGTGGTTCAATAAGAAAGAAACTCTTCTGAAAATTAAATCAGCATTTCAGGTGCTGAGGTCTTGGGAGTTTGATTCTGAGAGTTTAGTTAGAGTCTATTATTTTCCTTAAGATTGGCCTCACATGGCCAAATACACACATCCCACAATCTACCATAGTGATAGAAAGATCATGATCTGAAAGAAAGAAGGAAAAATGAGGAAGACAATCCTGCTTTTGATTCTCATCTTAACAGTAATGAGAAAAATTGTGCCTAATTATAAGGGCTAATTGGCATTTGCACAGGTGCAGGTGTGACATGTGTGCACACACTCTGTTTGCTACAGATGTTGAAACCTAGTTTTAATTTCCTAAGGAATTATTTTGATTTAACAAAACACAGGCACCTGAACTGGATGCAAACTGGCTCAGTGGCTTAGAACAGCCAGGAATCTGCCCAGTGCATCCAGGTCTTGAATGAAAACCTGAAATCACATTCCTGAGGAAGAGGCTGAGTTGGTTTCTCTCTTACAGGTGAAAATTTGGAAGAATAGTGAGGAAACTGGAACTGCACTGGCCCAGGTTGCCCAGAAAAGCTGTGGATGCCCCATCCCTGGGAGTGTTCAAGACCAGGCTGGATGAGTTTTGGAGCAACCTGGGATAGTGGCAGGTGTCCCTGCCCATGGCAGGGGGTGGAATGAGATCTTTCAAGTCTTTTCCACCTCAAACCATTCTGTGATTCTGAAACAATTGGGTTTTCTCAAGCTTCATCCCAGGCCTGAGCAGAGGTGCACTTTCAGCTGGTTGCTGCCAAGGCTGCAGGAGCCTTGGTCAGGCTGTCTCTGCAGCAGGCAGATGTTTGTGTCTGACAATACATAAGGCAGTAATAAAAGAACACTTATAATTGTATTGAGATGCAGACAAGACTTAAATGATACCACAGTGCGGAAGGGCAGGGGAAGCATTCATGCTGCAAAGAGTGAACAGCTCAGTGACTCTGCACAGGGCTTTGCATCCACGCAGGAATTACAGCTGGAATAGGCTTCTGCACATGAGCTTTGGCTCCCTGAGAAGCAGGATGTGAGCTCATGGAACTGCCTGGCTCTGAAGCACAGTGATCCCTGACTGCAGTGCAGCCACAGAGAATGTCCTGTGGTGAGCTGTGAACACTTTTGAGGGTGATATGGGTCTTGGAAAGCTGCTGCCAGATAGATTATGGAAGTTACTTCCCTATGATGTTCCTAGAGGAAGAGCAGCACCCTTGGGTTCATGCTGGTCAGAGCCATGGAAAGAACCAAGGAGCTTGTTTCTTTCCTATCAACTTGTTGACTTCAGCAACAAAATAATCAGTGGTAGAAAGAAGGATCTTTCTACCCTAGAATGAAATGTGTCTCCTTTCCATATCCTTGATATGCAGTTCATACTAAGAAATATTTAGGTATTGCACCCCATACACCATTTAAATCCCAATATTACCAGGTTGTCATGCATACTTTTCTTTCAGGGGTCTTTTGGCTTGATTTCAGACCCTTCTTCCCCAATTTCTACCTCTCTACTGCAATTCTATAGTTCACCTGTTCTGTGCCCAGGGCAGCAGATGCTGAGCCTTACAACTGTTGTCTTTCAAGAATCCTTGGGTCCCAAATTTTGGCACTTATCCTTTATGCTGTTATCCAGGATGGACAAAGTGCATATAGGGTGAAGAAGAAAGGAAGGGAGACTCATGGGCCTATTTCTTTGCTGAAACCCTGATGAATTGCCCATCTTGGCACAGGGGGAAACCTTTTATGGATTTCCCATTGTCTCTGTCAGGTGATATGTCCAAACCTGACACATACTTCTCTGACACAGGTAATTTCCTGTTTGATTTATCTCAACTCTCCTTTCTTCAAGCTCCTCTTCACAGCAACACAATAAATATAGAAACCAAAATAGTAGACGCAATTAGAGCCAGTGCTGATCCAACTATTTTGAAGCTGACTGATCCAAGGATTTTGAAACTAACTCCAATGAGGTAAAGTTATACTTCTGCTCATTTAACTTTTCCTGTTCAGCTCTTTAGTGACTTCTTTACTTCTTTCAGGACAGGCAGCAGTGCAAAACCATCCAGGAATATCAAGAGACAAGTGTTGTTCCTAGCAAGAGGAAACATTTTTTCCAGTTATCTAACAGCAGCCTGTCAGCTAACAACCCTATGATATTGTAATAGGTTGAACTTGAGTTGATTGACGAGCTTTTGGGCCAGTTGTGCTTTTGCAATTTTGCATATAAAAGCCCATGCAAGCGTGGGAGATTTCTCTTTGTTTCTGGGTTCAAGGGCTGAGGGGTGGCTGAAGGCAAAGGGCCCTGGGCCCGGGCCCGGGCCCAGGCCCAGATCCCAGCCAGGCCCCTCCTTGACCTTTTGGCATGGCGGTGGCACGGGGCCGGCCCTCACCTCTGGAGGATCTGGGCTTGGGCCCGGGCCCGGGCTGGGCCCTTCTTGACTTCCTGGCACAGCGGTGGCGTGAGACCAGCTCTCCACTCCCAGGGGAGAGCTGTCCCTGCTCCGCAGGCAGTGTGTAACCAAAACCATGTGGCCGAGGATCTGAGGCCACCAAAATCCCGCAACAGGACCGGTGGGGCCGGTGAGGCACCCTTGCATCCAGCACAGCTGTCACCAAAGCTGAAGAAACACCATACACTGCAACCAACAAAAACACCTTTTCTTTCAAGTCAGTGAGGAAACAAGAGAAAAGTAACTTCACATGGGACAAAGCTGAACATGGCAGCTCTAAGGTCAGAAACAGAACGGAAGGGATAAGACCACATGGGAAGGCAGCTAGATGATGACAGAAAAAAGAGGGCTGCTGCGCTTTTTGGCGCGAAGCTTAAAAATTCTTCTTGTAAAGTCATAGAAAGGACTTTAATTCATTTGGAAAAACTTGGGGGGATGAGAAATTCTTGTGCGGCCTGTGACTTTAAAGAGAAGCCCACGTCAGGCCATATGGAAGTTGTGAGAAGCTGTTAGAAATTCAAAGCAGAGAACCTTTGCTTTCGGGCTGAGATAGCCCATTCTTAA
The DNA here is from genome assembly GCA_013400655.1 of Mystacornis crossleyi. NCBI lineage: Eukaryota > Metazoa > Chordata > Aves > Passeriformes > Timaliidae > Mystacornis > Mystacornis crossleyi. The sequence continues at coordinate 23,158 of VYZQ01061117.1, forward strand.
AAAACTGAACATTTTTTTTCCTGTGGCCCATGATTTGGCAGTGTAGGAAAACTGTGAAAAATTCATGGGAGAAATTCATGGGAGAAACCTTTTTCACTTTAACAAATTTTGTCCGGGTGGGACTGTTGGTTTGTGAAACCTCTATGGCACAGTAGAAAAACCTCTTTTCCTTAAGCATAAAAAGACTCTTAAAAAAAGTAAAACTATGACCAAGATACCATGCTCTTGTTTTGTTTTCACTTGTGAAAAGTTTGTGGTAGAAAGAAAAGCATTGGGAAAGAAAAGCATTGGGAAAGAAAAGGGTTTAAAGATTTGCTTTATTTTCTTATAATTTTTTTTTTCATTCTGTTGGTAATACACTTTCCTTTATATTACAATTGTTTAAGTGCAGACCTTGTTTTGCCCTGAAGTTTCTTTACATTTTCCTCAATAAATCCATATTCCCCTTATGCATATAATTAAATTTCGTGTGTTTGGTGTTTAAACCAGCATCAAACCACAACAGATATTGAAGTCACTCTTTTCAGCAACGACCTTTGAAAAAGCCCAGACTCCGACACTGAAATGCATTGGAATGTTGAACCAGCAGAGAATGGAGCATGTTGGTGTGCGATGGTCCCTCATTCTGTTCCAGGGAGGAGCTGGGCAGCACCACAGGGTTCCTGATAAATATCTGATGGTGATTTACTGACTTCCAGATTGTACTGAAGGGAACATCTAACAGTTGGATCAGCATCCACTGCTCCTCTCTTAAGGGGTGCAGCAGAAACCTTTGGTGTGTAAACAGCCTGGCAAGAAATCAGCAACAGAATGGGTTGGGAAGAGGAAGGAAATTAGTTCAGATGATACCAGCAAACCCTGCCAAGATCAGTTTTCCTCCTTTGGGATTATTTGATGCATCACCCTGCAAACTGAAGCAGAAAAGACACAAGAAAAAACATGCAAAGCAGAGGCTGGGGAGTACCAGGCTCTTCTGGTTCTCTAGCAGTGATTTGGTAATTAATAACAGGAAACTCACTGAGCTTCTTATGGGATTTGCCACCTCTCAGGCTTTGTGCTATTAATCCATTTGATAGCCTTTAGGATGCTGTTTCTTTTTTCAAATGGAAAATAACTTTTTTTTTTTTTAAACAAAACAAAAACATGAAAGTTCCGTAACAATTTTCATGTACAGCCGCATAGAAATAAGGCCAAACCTCTGAGCCTCATTAATTTGTTTCCTCCCCATTTTGCTTGTTGATAGCACATGGAAGTGCATTTTCATTTCTCAGTTCAATTACTTTTTGCCATCAGTTTATGCAACATGTCCAGGTGTTGTGCAGACCACAGGCTGAGAAATAGTTCTTTAGAGATCGTGCCATGTGGGAGCAAATGTGGTAAACAGAAGTGGGAAAGTTCCTGAATGACCTCTAGTCAACCCTTTTGCTTTCCAGTAGGGTCAGGAAGATCAATGCTTTTGAAGGCATGAACTTGTCTGGTCTGTTTTTAAAAGCCTCCAGCGATGGTGATTTCACATTCTCCCAAGGCACAGCAGAAAGAGCTCTGAGAACTCAGCTACCTTGAAAATTGAGGCTGAGCAAGGCAAAGTTTTCCTTCCATCCATGAAGACCTTGAAAAAGCAGAAAAGCACGCAGGAAAAGCCCAGAGAGAGCTATTAATGACCCCTCTGGGAAGGCAGCAGCTGGCAGCCACCTCAGCCTCAGTGCAGCCTGTGGAGATGAATTGCAGGTGCTTCCATCCCATAAGTCTATGAAGTCTCCTTTCACTTTAATATTTATGGGAAGGCACTCTAACATATCAAAGGTGTGCTCATCTTTACGCCATTACTCACCAGAGAGATAACTCTATGTCAAAGATGCCCTGATCAAGGGGCAATCTCTCTTCTCCCCATGCCAAATGCAGACCAGGTGTAAATGGATGCATCTCCATGATAATTGTATCGTTTCATGCTGGCACTGAGCAGAGCCATCTTGCTCAGTCTACTGGAACATATCCCAGATACCAGTCGGCTCCCCAGTTCAATCCAATGCACATCACATGGCCCTTTTCTTTAAGCAGTCCTATGGAAAGAACTCACTGGAATTGTGCTTTCATGACTTAGTACTTTGTTTAAGAGCATGAAATTGACTCTTGGTGAGAGAGATGGAGGCTTTCAAATGGCAAAGAGGAGAGACATTTTTAAGCACCCTAACCCAGAGGGATGTAATAGCTGGTGAGGCTGGGATTCATCTCCCTTCCCTTGAGAAGTGGAGGAGTGAGAGGGCTGGGATAATCACTCCAATCTCTCTTCAGGCTGGTGCTGCGGATGCCTCCTGAGAGGATTCAGCTGACCCAGATTAGAGCGTGTTCTGCAGGGGGAAATGAGGCATCTTCAGGGGAGCCTCTTGCTGCTGGCTGCAGAGGCAGCCTGGTGTGACCATATCAGCCTCAGATGCTGAACACCTAGATGCTTAAATTAAGGAAATGAGTGTCCCTCTGCCTGGCGTACTGAATTCCAGTGGTTTAAATCCCTGTGCATTATGAACAGTTTATGAAATTCTGCTTCAACTTTGTGTCAAGTTCAAGGTCTGAGAAAAAAAAAGGGAGAAAACATCCTTGTGCAGCCGTTTTATTTCAACATTTTAAAAAATAGGGAAATTCTGGAGTGTTCCCAGCCCTACAAATTCCTTTGGAAATCCCAGGGAAATTCCATCCACAAACCAGACTTAGGGAAGGTACCCAGAAAAAATAAAAATCTTCAGAAATAAAATTGCATAGGGCACAGAAAATGAGCAATGAAGCTTCAAAAGTCTTTTTTTTTTAATTCCCTTTTCAAATCTCATAGGTCTCAGAATTTCTCTGGCTTCATCATTATCTGTCATGCTTAGGGAGGCTTAGTATCAGTTTTCATTGACGTTTGGGGTTTTGTTTGTTTTTGTTTGGGGGGTTTTGTTTGTTTGTTTCTGTTTGTTTTGGTTTTGTTTTGGTTTTGTTTCCCTGATTTATTACACTCTCCTCTTTCTGTACTCCTGCATCTCCAAGTAAATCCAAGAGACCTTTATTATTTATAGAGCAGCATAAATATCTCTGGTGCTTTATATACCAGTACAAATGCATTATCTGCCCTCACAGTGTTCTCATCACAGAAGTGTCCAGAAGATACCAAAGCCTTTAGTACAAGTGGAGGAATGGGAACATCACCATGGTATTGAGGTGGTGAGGTCACCACTATAAATAGTTTTGTGGAAGAGGGTGATTGGCTTGTGGTGTCCCTGCCCATGGCAGGGGTTTGGAACGAGATTGGCTTTAAGGTCCCTTCCAGCCCAAACCATTCTGGAATTCTGTGATCTTCTCTAAAGGGAGGACTGTAATTTTATAGCCTTCAACATGAAAAGCAAACAAAGAAAAGAGATGCTAAGGATCAGTGGTTATTTTATCATAGAATCATAAAATCCTAGAATGGTTTGGGTAGGAAGGGATCTTAAAGCTCATCTCACTCCACCCCCTCCCACAGGCAGGGACACCTTCCACTAGACCAGGTTGCTCCAAGCCCTGTCCAACCCATCCTCAGACGCTTCCAGTGATAGGGTAGCTTGTGGGCAACCTTTTGTTTATGTTTCACAAAGGATTACTTCGGACAAGCTCAGTTTTGTCCTGGGGGCTGAGTGGCAGTTGGCACCTGCATCAGTTTAATCGGGAGAAACAGAGTCCATCCTCCCCCCACAATGTGAACCCAAGTTCAATAGCAACTTGAATGTTCCGTGAAGACAAGAGGAGACTGGAACAATCCAGCAGAGCTCATTTGGATGCCACCTGGGTCTGTGCAATTCTAATGCAGCACTGTCAGTAGGAATGTTCTCCCTCTTGTCTGAAAGGAACATTTTGAGTGTTGCCTGTGTGGAAGGTAAAGAGGCCCAGACAATCGATGTGTTCAAGAACATGGCTTTGAATGGGGTGAGGAAATGTAAAGTCATTGGGGAATAAAAAATGTTTCTGGGTACTGATGAAGTACATTCTGTGCTGTGTAGTCTTAGAGCAAGAGTGATCTATTTTGGCTAAAATGACTATTGAGATGTTTTCACAATGCAGAAAAGGAAAATGCTGGAATTGCCGCTTTTAAATCAGAAAGTGAAAAAAGGAAAATGATTTACACAAGTGAGGCAGATACAATCTCAAACAGATCTTTGTTGGCTCTGTGTTATTAGAATAAGCACTACAACATCTGTGGACACAAAATGCATCAGGCTGCACGCATCCGTGGCCCTGCACCCACCAGCACATGCACACAATCTTCCTTCATCCTACAGGAGTACTGTTGTATTCAGTTTTCCAGCTCCAAAGCTGCTAGGAGGCTCTCCTGACTACACACAGAAAAGATATACACAGGTACAAACTGCATTCTGCTCAGTGAGGCAACAGTTTGCCATTTAAATCATTATCACAATCAGTACTATGGTTGCTGGGATGTATTTCCTCAACCCATGTGAGGAGGTGTGAGGGGAAAATGGAACCACCCCAAAACCAGACCCGGTAAGGTCTGTCTGGGTAATACAGGGATATTCTCAGAGCTCTTGTACATGCATCCATCACACCAAAACTCACATTGATACATATCCTAAATTTCCATTCCCTCTTTCACCCAGGAAGATGCTTCCATCTAAACCTAGGAAACTCTACCCAGACTTCAGCTGCCACCTATTTACTCCCACGCACTCCCTTCCATAGCCAAAATCTAAAAAAAAAAAAATTCCCGTCACCGCATTCCCTCTTACCCTGCAGTCAGAACTAAGTCCCAGGAAGCTGCCAGAGGTTTAGAAGCTAAGCCAGCCATGCACAGCTCTGGTGCTGCTGACATTACCAGATGGCATTATTTTAATTCCACTCAGTTATGCTTTTAAATTTGATTTGAAAAATGTGTCATAAAATAGCATTAAGTACAGTGCAGCATTTTGAAGCAGGCTGTGATGTTCCCTGCACTGACGAAGTCATAGGGAAGGGAATGTAATTTTCATAGCTAAGTATTGGGGGGCATGTTGGGAGAGAATCCTTTAGACAGTGCGTTGAGTGAATCAAGAATATTGAATAAACACTATATTCACTAAATAATTTCATGGTGTAGCAGATCCAGAGACCTCTGATTTCATACTTTAAGGCCAAGGGTTGATGGAGAAGAAAGGAAAGGGAAGGAAAGGGAAGGAAAGGGAAGGAAAGGAAAGGAAAGGAAAGGGAAGGAA
>VYZQ01061117.1:28449-40098 GCA_013400655.1 Mystacornis crossleyi
AAGGAAAGGAAAGGAAAGGAAAGGAAAGGAAAGGAAAGGAAAGGAAAGGAAAGGAAAGGAAAGGAAAGGAAAGGAAAGGAAAGGAAAGGAAAGGAAAGGAAAGGAAAGGAAAGGAAAGGAAAGGAAAGGAAAGGAAAGGAAAGGAAAGGAAAGGAAAGGAAAGGAAAGGAAAGGAAAGGAAAGGAAAGGAAAGGAAAGGAAAGGAAAGGAAAGGAAAGGAAAGGAAAGGAAAGGAAAGGAAAGGAAAGGAAAGGAAAGGAAAGGAAAGGAAAGGAAAGGAAAGGAAAGGAAAGGAAAGGAAAGGAAAGGAAAGGAAAGGAAAGGAAAGGAAAGGAAAGGAAAGGAAAGGAAAGGAAAGGAAAGGAAAGGAAAGGAAAGGAAAGGAAAGGAAAGGAAAGGAAAGGAAAGGAAAGGAAAGGAAAGGAAAGGAAAGGAAAGGAAAGGAAAGGAAAGGAAAGGAAAGGAAAGGAAAGGAAAGGAAAGGAAAGGAAAGGAAAGGAAAGGAAAGGAAAGGAAAGGAAAGGAAAGGAAAGGAAAGGAAAGGAAAGGAAAGGAAAGGAAAGGAAAGGAAAGGAAAGGAAAGGAAAGGATAGGGAAGGGAAGGGAAGGAGAGGAAAGGAAAGGAAAGGAAAGGAAAGGAAAGGAAAGGAAAGGAAAGGAAAGGAAAGGAAAGGAAAGGAGGAGACAGTGAAGCAGATTTCATAAAATCATGGAGTGATTTCGTGCTCCTTTCTGTCCCTGCTGAGGTCCAAATAAGGCTAGCTCCGAACCCCGGGGAGCAAAGGAACATGAACAAAAGCAAAAGACAAGAAACGCTCTTTTCCTCGGGACCCAGTCCCTCAGATCTTTACTAGAACGTGTTCCAGAAGAAAAGAGACCGAACGCGGTTTGCGGGTGGGACTTTGAATTCGGGGGACGGAAGGGGAGGGGAGGGAACCACAACCAATGGAACACAGCTGACATGGAAGGGGTGAGGGGAGGGGTTACAGGGTTAGACCACCACCAAATTGGGAGGGGAGGGATACAGAATGAACCATGTTAGTGCATAAATAATATCACCCAGTGCAATATATTAAATGAACAAACTAACTACTTTTGTGCAGTACAACAATTTGGGGTGGAAGGGACCTTAAAGATCATCCAGTTCCTGTCTGTGGATGTCCCATGGGGCAGGGACACCTTCCACTAACCCAGGTTGCTCCAAGTCCTATCCAGCCTGGCCTTGGACACTTCAAGGGGCAGGAGCAGCTACAGCTTCTCTGGGCACCCTGTGCCAGGGCCTCAGCCCACTCACAGGGAAGAATTTCTTCCTAATATCCAATCTAAATTTACCCTCTTTCAGTTTAAAGCCATCTCTCCCTGTCCTATCACTACATGTACATGTAAACAGAAAAATCTACACCTTTTGAAGGCAGGGTGAGTTATAACTGGTGCCCCTTTTAACTCCAGGCCACATCTACTCTCTGGGAAGTTAACATACCTTACAGCAAGCATTAGAGTCCGATCTCATTTTTGGTTTTCCAAAACACAACTTTTTCTCCAATTTCCGTAGGCAGCCCATTTGTTCAGCCCTGTGCTAGGCATCCTCAGAAGTACCTGCACACAGAGCTGGCTTGTCGTCTGTAGTAGCTAGCGCATAACACCTACAAACCCATACCTGGTAATGAAGGAGCAGGTGGCCTCATGAAAAGGACTGTGCTGGAAATATTTTCTCCTGTCCAAAACCTCAGATTCATTTTTTGTCCGTCCACAATCTGATTTTTATTCTGAGAAGGCAAAATTGTTAGTGCCTGATTTGTAAGAAAAAGTTAACAGCGTGGATAAGAAAAAAATCTGTTAATTGTAATTATTTTGTGTTTCAGTATTGTTGTGAAATTATCATAACTTCAGGCAAAAAGAAACACTGATGGGGGAGTTATGCATTCTTCATACTCAGTATGTCAGAATTTCCTCCGATTTCTTTAAGAAAATTTTAGAAGCAGACAAAATTTTATACAGTCCTTCCCTGTGTCTGGCAGTGAGCTCCATACCCCTACTGACAGCAAACCTTCTCAGTGTGAGGATGGGGGGCTGAGCAGGCTCTCCCATGGGCTCCTCCTGATGGTTTCCCCCCGGGGGATGGGGCTGATGGCTGTGCCACTCTGAGGAGCCGGGTTAGGGGGCTGCATTTCTCTGCATAGGTCCTTGGCTTTCCCCCACCTCCCGTTGTGATCCTGTGTGTTTGTGGGGATGAACCTTTTATCACAGAACCGAACATTGACCAACGTAAAAAAAAAATGTGATAATGAGTGGATCTGGACAGCTTTGCTCTGGGTTCTTAAGTCACCCTTAGAAAGGTGGAATGCATTGCCTTCACCCTTTTTATTTAAACCTAAAGTGTGGTTCCTGCAAAGTACCCAGTGAGGGGCTCAGAGGTCTCATTTTCTGAAGTGCTGCCCTTTCATCACTCTCCCTCTCATCTTCACCACCTCTCTCTCCCACTCCTCTCCATTATAATTTTCCCTTTGACCATGGCTTTCATTTCTATTCTCCAAGCAGAGAATGAGATGGCTGCCTGTCCTCAGCCCTTCCCAGGGACAGAGCTGTGAATACTGAGGGACTCTCACCCTGGCGAGCACCCAAGTGCTCCCTGACAGCCTTTAAGCACCTGGAGCACACCTTAGGAATGCTGAGCCATCCACATCTCCACAGTCCTGGCTGCTGGTGCTGGCACACATCTGGAATACTGAGCAACCCATTCCTCACACTGGAATATTGAATGACCCTCAGCCTCCAGTGCTCCCTGAATACCAAATAGCGCTGCACCTTTACAGAGTCTAAAGGGAAACATGGAGACATGGCTCAAAACCAATCCTCCTGCAGCAGAAAAAAAAAAAAAAAAAAAAGGTTTGAAAAATACAGAGAGTCAATCTGAAGCTGTGGAGTTGGATCCTGAGCTGGGATTTTCCAAAGATGGTATGGAATATAAAGTGCCCAAATGTTACCGGAAGATGAGTTGGGAGCTAAGCACCTAAGTTTCTCTAGGTATTTTTTAAAAATCCAGTTTAAAATTGAACACGTTTCCTGGTGAACAGAGAAGGGCATTGCTATTCCCAGTAGGTCCTGGTGTCAGCAGCACAAAGGCAAGGAGCATCTCTCACTTGGAGAGGCCGGATCGGAGAAGCTGCAGACCTTGTTTGTGAACTTTAAATGACCTACTCGCGAAGCCAAAACACTTCCTGATTTTTTCTTTCCTGGGGTACCTTAGACAGGAGATGCGCAGCAAAGGTTATTTGGAAACTCATTTTTTCCCCTCCAGGGTATTAATACAAGCTTTACAAAGGCTTATAATCCCTTCAGACAACAGCAGCAAGAGCAGCAGCAACTACAAAGCCCTAAGCTTGGAACTCAATCCCCTGGTGATGGGCTGAACCCTCTGCTGAGGTTGCAAAGGAAAAGAGAAAGGTGTGAAGATATTTACATCAAACACACGGAACAAGAGGGGATTTTAATCAAACTTTTCATCATCTTTCTTCTCTTGGAATCTGCTTTTTCTTTATCCTGATGAAACTCAGCACTTGCATTTTTCCTTTTTTCCCCTCCCGTATAAAGGAAGATTTAAAAAAAAAGAAATAATCACAATCCCACCTGAAAACTGAGTATTAAAACTCCAGGGCAATGCATCTCCAAAATCTGTAAGACTGTAAGAAGATGAGACAAAAACCCACAGAAATGTTTCCTCTCTGTGTCTTTGGAAGTTGCAGACACGTGTATAATACCCCTAAGCCAGGGTAATCTGCTTGTCTCCTTCTGCCTTTCCTGGTGCACGTGGATGTTCTTAGCATTAATATTCCTCACACTCCAGCAAATGAACACCCAGGAGGCAGCTGACTCAATCAGTGCTTGTTTTACTTACTGTGTATCGCTGGGAACAAACCATAAACCAGAGCATGGCAGATCTGTAATGCTCATCTCAGTATGCTTCCCCTGCTTGTTCCAGCCCTGATGAAACTTCCTATCCAGCCAGAATCACAGCAAAGGAATTAAGAAATATATTATAACAAACACATTAGCAATGTGTGGTAAATAACCATTGGAGATTCCAGTTCCTCATGGCAGGAGGGTTTGTGGATAAACACATTTGTTTACTTCCTTTTTCCTGCTGTCTTCTCCAGTGTGTGATTATTCCTCAGTGATATCACAGCTCCCAGGTCTGACGTCATGACTCTTCCCTCAGCAACAAAATGAACTTGAGGACCCATTTGAAACCTGGAGTAATGATAATTTAGAAAAGGTATTTGTCCATTCGTGCCCATAAAATTGATGGGCTCGTACCACTGCTGTTTGGAGGTTGGCATTTGTTTTAATTAGGATGGCACAATCACGAAACGCAGAGGAGCTAGCTGTTATTTTTGGAGCAGATACAGCTGCAGGGGAATTGAGAGAGAAGCCTATATAGACTACCCAGATGAGCTCATTTCACACAGACAGAATCATATGCCCAGGTGGATGGGGTGTGATATATGGCCGCTGGATTTCCCTGATAAATTCCTGCTATCCCTGGTGGAGATCGCCAGTGCAGTCAACAATTGGAGGGTGTTGGCTGGATCTGTAAGGACTGCAGTGGGAGCACAGACGCTGTAAAAGTAGGATCCTACACTGTACATCCTAAGTGAGGAGTGATGGATTCTGTCTCTCCAGCTTCCTAACATCAAAGCCTGCTTTTCTATCAAATCCTCATGGATCTACACACCCTAAACCTCACTTTAACCCATCCTACCACTGGTCATGGTATTGACTTGCGCATGAGTCTCTCAGAGGGGCTTTAATTGAATTTGCAGCAGAAGGTATAGCTCTAAAGAGACAGAGAGGGAGATGATGCTGGGGCAGTGGAAAAAGCTTCAGGAGAGAGTTGCCTCTTGGGAAGGTGATGCTGTGGAAGTTCCTTTTTTTCATGGAAACTGGAGAGGGGCTGAGGGTGGAGAAACAAGCTGTAGGCACAAACATGACTGTAAAGTCATGCAGAAAACTGTTAATACAGAGAGGAGACTGTACAAAGATTTGAATCCAAGATGCGAGATTTAGATAGGGGGATATTCCCAGTGAATTTTCTAACACATACACGGAAGCATTTCAGAGGGAAGATGGTAAGTGAAGGGCAACTCTTAACAAATCCTAAACTGAGTGTGTGAGAGGATCAATAGGACGGCTGGCTGGCCAGTGGTTACTTGTGTATAAATTTTGGTTAAAAGTTCAGTCAGCATGACTGCAAGGGCAAGAATTTTGCTGATAGTGAGGTTCCTCTTTGCTTGGGCTCCTGATCCTCAGGGAAGGGATGAAGGTGGCCATGGCCAGCCAAAGTTTAGTCAACTTAGACTCTGTCCAACAGCCTTTGCTTGGCTCATGGGGAGAAGGAGGAAAGAATGCAGCTGCAGTTGGAGGGGGTGTATTTCACACTCTGGTGACTCTCCATTCATCACATTCACTAACTCCAAAGGCAAGAGCAGCCCGTGGGATCCCTGCCTCCTGTCCTGGGACCTGGATGTGTCTTTGCCCACCTGCTCTGTGGCATTGTTTTCCAATAGTGTGTTCTTGGAGCAGGCTGCAGTTACAGCAGGGCCTGGGTGGCAGAAAGCCTAGCAGTGCCAAGCTCTAATCCAAGGACTGTGTATGTTCTTTATGGCTGATAAATAAACAGGGAGTTTGCTTGATTTTACTTGTTTTGTGTTTTAACCGAGACTCAGCAAAACTGTCTCAGTACTATGGGATATGCCCAATTCCCAGCAATTTGTGTCTCAATTTGGGGCACATCATTCCAAAGTTTTCTGCCTCATGCTGGGTTCATTTGGTTCACATTGATCTCCTACCCATAAGAAAAGCAATCACACATCCTGAGGGCCTTGAAACAAGCTCTGTTGTGATTATGCTGTTTTTCTTCCTCAGGTTTTGTTTACTTACGTCAGTCTCCTTGCCCACAGCATGCAAATAATGACAATGCAGATAGGTGCCCCAGGTTGCTTCCTATCCCATCCTTCCTGAAAGGACATCCCCTATTGTTCTTTCTACGAATTCGAAGTGGTTTACGAAGATCTGGAGGGACATGTAATAGCTGGTGACACAATGCCTGAGTGCTGCAAAGTAAACAATTTGCCCTTCAGCAAACACCAGTTCCAGCACGACTGGGGCCAAGTCTGACTCTCCTCCACTCTGAAGAGTTCCTGCAGTACATTGTTTGGAAGGTCAAGCACCCTCTCCTTGCTACAGTTTCTGAATCCCAAATAAAAGAGACAAAAAAACGGTGGCTCTGTAGGATTAGGTGCTCTGAAGATAAAGACCGACAGGTCACAGGGATGTTCTCTGCCAGTCTCGGCCAATGTTTTGATATAATCTTTGGGCATATGAAGTAGTGGAAACTTTGCCCACCTATAGATATGTTTATAATGCAAAGATCTGGCTTCCTTCCTATAAATGGACTTTTAATCACTTGCTGTCTGCTTGAAAATATGGAGCACACGCTCCTCCAGTTGAGCCATGGCAAAAACAGGGATGGAATAATCACAGTGCCAGCCCAGTCCTGGCTCTCCTTGGCCCATACAGTGGTGCTTTAGGATCACAGGATCATTAAGGTTGGACAAGACCTCTAAGGTCATTGTGTCCAGCCATGAACCTTATACTGCCAGGTCCAGTAATCACCACACCTACATGTTTTTTGAACACTTCCAGGACAATTCCACCACTTCCACAAGCAGCCTTTCTCACAGGCCAAAGCCTCGGTGATGGAGAGTGCCCAAATTAGTAACAGGAAAAGCTGGGAGGATGTGAGAGCTCTCAGCCAGTTACTGTCACTTCAGCGAAATCTTCAAGAGATTCATGAGCTGCCCTCAACTTGCCAGATAAATCCATTCTGTTGTGCCACATTCCTCAGTTGTTGCGGTGCGCTGTTTTTACTGTTCTTTTCTGTTTTAAAATGCTTTATCATTTTGTTATGGTTTAGCCCTATTCCCCCTCCTCTCCCCTGGGTGGTAGATCCCATGCCCAAGCCATTCCCCTGGTCTTCCCTTTATGGCCTTCCCCCTCCCTTTATTCCAGTACCTTCCCTGCCCATCACCCAAACCCCTCCCTTTCTTCTAGTCCTTGCCCTGTCCGTCACCTAAGCCCTCCCAGCTTTCCCTTATATAGCTCCTGTCAGTCTCCCCAAACCCTGCCTCTTTCAGTATTCCTCGATGCCCCATTGGGGCATGTGACCCTTCTCCCTGTGCCCCTTTGGGTGATTGGCCCTTGTCCCTGTCCTTCCTCTTGGTGTCCCTCCCCTGGAAATTCCCCATTGGCTCCTGGCTGGGATCCACCCTGCATTCCCTCCCCATATTTAAGTTGTTGCACAGCTTGTATGCTTACCTTTTTTCTCCAAGACCCCTTGAAAAAAACTTCAAACTGCACTCGAGGAAAAGGTCTCCCCTGCCTTCCTTTACCCCTCTCCTCGCGGGGGTGGCTGATGGACTACCTTGGGGCTTTGGCTCTCTGGAGCTTGAAAGAGCTAGAGCTCCAAAGGAGCAGCGGCAGGACCCTAGGTCCCAGGCTGCTCCCCACTCTTGCCATGGTGGCCGTAGCGAGCTAGCCTGTGGTCAGAAGCGGTCACCATGACACTGAGTGATGCTGAGATCCACTTTCTGCTCCAGCCAGACCCTTCCAGCTGCCCCAACTCACACTGGAGAAATCCTTGCACCCTTTCCAGCATACAGCATATATTTTGCAAAGGGTAGGGAAAGAAGTCCAACTTCCCAGTCAGATTTGGAGGATTCATGGCTCTAGAGCAGGCAGCCCTGCTGGTTTGAGAACTGGGAGTAGGCATGCACTTGGTTTGCTTAAAATAGAATGGTTTCCCTGCATCAGCATATTGTGCTCCTCCATCCCCCACATTTTCTGATTACATCCTTGAAGTGTCATCTGCACATTACGTTTTGGAGAATGGCAGCTGAGTCCTGGGTTTGGAGGGAGACTGGGAATACTGAGGAGGAAGAGAGAACCTTCATCAGCAGAGTCTGAGAGGGAGGAAAAAAGAGGAAGAGAAAGGAAAATATCAGTCCCAACTTCTTCCCTTCAACAGCAAGGTTCTTGCCTTATTACCTGGTGGGGCACAATTGCAAATGTTGGGAGAAGTGCCTGGGAGCCATGGGGTCAGAATGAAAATCAAGGACAGCTATTACTACCTATTCTGGGATGAAAAGAGTGGAGGAACTGTAATATAACCCTCAGGACCTGACACTGTGTTATCAGCAATGCACTGATTGCTGCTTGCGCTGACTGCAGAGGTGCTGCTCACCTGCTACTGTTGCCCTCACCACCTCCCCTACAGATCTGGGAAATTTTAAGCTATGGGATTTGTATCCCTAAAAGCAGGGACTTCATCCCACACATGCCACATGGACCCAGAACCCCATTTCAGCCCAGCCCAGGGCCACCAGTCCCTGCCCCAGAGATTCTGTGGGATGCTTGGCTGGCCTGCCTGTCCCCATCACAGTCCTGCTCTGTGGCTGGGGTGATGGAATGGGTCCCAGGCTGTGGCACACACCCTGCCGGGTCCAAGCCCCTGGGCAGCTCCCAGCTCTGTTTGCACCCTGATACTCTCTTTGAAGGTGAGAAGTACGTGTTGGATCAACCAACTCCAATCACAGACCCCGTGGAACAGAGCCTCTCCCTTGTGTATATACAGCACTCATATTTCAGATCATCTTGGCTTCCTAAAATAATACTAAGTAATACTTACAGAAATTTCCTACCTCCTCCGAATACCAAAATTTGTCTGCTTTTGGGATCAGATACCATTTTTTTTTCCCTGAACGCATGTTGTTTACCACACAACCCATAATGGATTGTACAAAAATACACTGTTTTATTTTTCTTGCAGGCATCCAGCTAATGGATGAAGTAATTTAGCGGGGATATTGTATTTCATTCAATAGCCTGTATGTAGATTTGTTGTGAAGGATAAAATGTTCCCTCTTCAAACACTAACAATGGGAGCACAGTCTACCACTGACCTTGTAGTCTGCTGCTGTGCTGTGTGCAGGGAACAATGGGAGCCCTGGTGATGGGCAATGCAAACACAGAGATGTTTATTTTCAATAGCAGGGACCCATCCTCTTCCACACAGCATGTGTTGGAGTTCACCTGTATACAAGATACAGATATTCACAGTTTTTAAGGTTTAAATGAATGCCTCTGATTTCTAACTGTCCTGAATAAAAGAGTTGTTTGTAAATACCCATTTCATAGGTCTGAAAATTTAAAAACTGTGAGTTTCCACTGCTCTTTGTGTGTGGGTATGTGTACTTTCAACAGCTCTATTGTGAGGGACCTGGACTGCCTTGTCTCCTCTCAGAAACAGTCATAATTCTAAAGAGTAACAATCAGCATTCACTCAGGCTTTTAAACCCAGTATTTCCTAATTATGGGTGCAGTAAGTTCTGTTAAACCTGTCAAACATTTTCGTATTTTCTGAGGGGGAAAAAGATTAGCTGAACTTCTGGTGGTATTATTCTACTCTGTAAGTGAATTAATAGAGAACATTAATGGAAGTGTTCTCCAGTGTCACTGGGATGGGACCCATTGTATTTCATTAACTACCTGGGAGTTATAGATTTTGTCTGCACTGGTTGTTCAGGACCTTTCCAAAGGCTGTGCACAGTGCTGTACACCTCACAGTGGTTATTCTCACACCAGCACTGTACACCTCATAGTGGTTATTCTCACACCAGCTCTTATATCCAGATAGATGGGGCCAATAATATGTCTGCTACAGATGCCTGTCACCCTCTGGATTCACCTTGCTGAGACTAAATCCCTAAATTTTAGTTGGCTACATGTAGCTCAGAAACTTTCCTCCAATAAATTAACAAATTTATGAATGTGTCAGTGTCCTGGGGGTAAATGTGGCATATCCTTGGTACTCAGCAGAACATGAGTGTTTCCCGAGCAGACATCAGTTCTTCCAGTCCTTGCACCATCCGCTAAAAGCCATATGCCTGAGAAAGAAACTGCCTGACAGGTTCCCTCTCCTCTTTCTGCTTTGGCTTGAATGCAAACCAGAGGAGGTTCCACCCAAAATAAACACAGTTGGAAAGCACCAGGGATGATACTGTGGCCACACTCCTGCAGATTGTCATACAATCAGAGGTTCATTTCCATTCTGATGTTCCCTTATGTGCCTCTTCCGTGAGACTCCTTTCAGGCCAGTGGAGGGTACCAGCTCCAGTGAGACCATGCAGGTGTTATGGTAATTCCATGCCCTGATGCTCTTCCTGGCCCTTAGATAATGCCTAACTTCAAGCCATTAATTGCAGCAGGGGAGCCCTGCTGCTTTTCAAATACTTGGATTTGCAGATATGAATAAACCCAGAGTCCTGTGAAGCTGTTTGCTAAGTTCAGACATCTGACTTGCGTGTCTGATATTACTGGCTGGAACCCCTAAAGCTCCTTGTAAAACCAGAAGAGAAAGACTTGAAAAAAAAAAAAGGAATCCATGTCAGGATTCTGATTTATCTGTTCCGAATCTGGACGAGCTAATCCTTTGCTGGCTACAGAAGGAGCCAAGGAATTTGATCCACTAAACTTGGATGCCCAGGATGTCTCACATGAGTCAGTGTGAATGAGAGATCATGCATTAAGACTTTATTAGTATCTGACAGCCTTTTGATTGTGGCAGGGAACAGTTACAAGTAAAGACAAGATGGTGGGATGGGTGCCAGCCTGTCTGACTCTGGGTTTGTTCGAGCACATCTCAGCTCATGGCTGTCCTGCAGCCTCCTCTTCACAGGCCTCTTCCTCTGTTAATTATCAGACAGAACCTCAAAAGTATTAAAACTCTGCCTTCCTGTCCTGGAATTTAATTTCTCTAATTTTCCCAAAATAAAGTTTATTTTTTGCTGTTGCCAAGGTAAAGCTCTTTCCTCCACAAACTCCATATTCCTTTTGTCTTCACTTCTCCCTGAGCAGCAAAAGTCTACCAGGCCTCAGAGGAGAGATGCTTTTCCAAATTTGTTCCTATCTGCACTCTCCACACTCAAAATCTTGCTCTCCAGAGCAGTGTTATCCTGGTCCCATGCTGGAAACCTTCAAGCTTCTGCAAGCTTTGTCCAACCAAGACCCCCACCAGGCTTTCCACAGCTCAAATGGAATTTTTTGTAAAGCTCGGGGTACCAAAGTTCTCTCCTGAGCAGATGAGGCTTGTGACTGCCACTTCAGGCCCCAGAGGTCTAAAAATCTTCCCAAATAACCTTCTCTGAAGAGGCTGTGCTCTCCTCAGGTAGGCACTGATGGTTGCTCCTGTCATGGGTCATTCTGAGGGTGTAATCATGGAATCATTAAGGTTGGAAAAGACCTCCAAGATCCTTAAGTCCAGCCCTTGGCTGAATACTATCTTGTCAATTAACCATACCACCAAGTGCCTCATCTACTCATTTTCTGAACAATTCCAGGGATCGTGACTCCACCACTTCCTGGGGAGTCTGCTCCAAGCCACGCCACCCTCCTTTCTGACTGGTAAGGATCTGGATTTTGCACTGCTTTTCCTAGTTGTCATATGCAGGTTTTCTTTTGTGCCAAGCAGGAAAAATGCCTGGAGAGGGGCACAGCAGGGAAAGCATCTAGAAAACCTGTCCTGGTTTGGACAGG